>JAJPUD010028974.1:0-14250 GCA_023553655.1 Myrmecobius fasciatus
GTAAAAAGGAAAGAACTCTTGAGAACCATATTTCTACTATGGGTATACTTAAAGAATTGGGGTATAATTTGATTTCACTTTGAAGGTATGAAAAAGAAACTAGAGGTGGAAGGGGTATCACACTTGAAAAAGAGGGAAAAGGAGGTAAAATAAGGTTAAAAAAGGAGGTAAAAATGAAGTAAAATCTCATGAATAGGCAAAGAAAACCCAATACAATTAAGGGAAAGAAGGGAGAGGAACGAGCATTATGTGAATCTCACTCTGATTAGATTGGGCTCTAAAAAAGCATATCAGATACATTTGGTTTCACAGAGAAACTTGTTCCTCCTTATAGGGAAGTCGGA
Organism: Myrmecobius fasciatus; assembly: GCA_023553655.1. NCBI lineage: Eukaryota > Metazoa > Chordata > Mammalia > Dasyuromorphia > Myrmecobiidae > Myrmecobius > Myrmecobius fasciatus. The sequence continues at coordinate 345 of JAJPUD010028974.1, forward strand.
GGGAAAGGAGGAAAAGAAATGGAAAGATTAATAGAAGGGAAAATAGAAGAATGAGAGGAAAGGTGTAAAAAAGCGGAGGTGCTCTAAAGGGGGGAGGATTGTTTGAGGAGAGTGATCATCAAAAGCAAAATACTAGGGAGAGGGGAAGGGAAAAAGGGGAAAGGAAAGAGATAAACATAACTTTGGGTAAATAAGAAGGCAGGAAATACAGATTTAGTTATTTTACCTGTGAATGTGAATGGGATGAACTCTCCCGTAAAATGGAAGCAGATAAAAGACTGGATCAAAAGCCAGAATGTTCCATTATGTTGTTTACAAGAAACACATCTAAAGCATGAGGATACATACAGATTGAAGGAAAAGGGCTGGAGCAGAATCTATTATGCTAGGTGAACAAAATAAAACAGGCGTAGCAATGTTTATCTCAGATCAAGTAAAAGCAAAGATAGATCTAATCAAAAGAAATAAGGAAGGAAACTATACTTTACGAAAGGGTACCATAGATAATTAAGCAATATCAATACTAAACATACATGCACCAAGTAGTATAGCATGGGAATTCCTAGAGGAAATGTTCAGAGAGATGCAAGAAGAAATAGACAGCAAAACTATAATAGGGGGGGTTTCTACCTCCCTCTCTCAGAACTTGATAAATCAAACCACAAAATAAATAAGAAAGGAGTTAAGGAGGCAAACAAAATGTTAGGAAAGTTAAGAATGATAGATCTTTGGAGAAAATTGAATGGAGACAGAAGGGAGTTTACTTTTTTCTCTGCCATTCATGGAACTTATAAAAAACGTGACCATGTTTTAGGCCATAAAACCCTCAAAATCAAATGCAGAAAGGCAGAAATAGTAAGTGCATTTTTTTCACATTATGATGCAATAAAAATCACATGTAATATAAGGCCAGGAGAAAATACAACAAAAGTTAATTGGAAATTAAATGATCTAATCCTAAAGAATGAATGGGTGAAAGAGCAAATCATAGATGTAATTGATAATTTTATCCAGTAGAATGACAATGAGACAACATACCAAAATTTGTGGGATACAGCCAAAATGGTTATAAAGAACAATCTTTATATTTTATATTTATATTTACATATAGAGAATCTATCTATTCTCTAGAATAGAGGAAGAAAAGATCAATGAATTGGGCTTAAAATCAAAAAAAGTTAGAAAAGAACAAATTAAAAACCCTCAATTAAATATCAAATTGGAAATTCTGAAAATAAAAAGGGAGATTAATAAAATTGAAAATAAGAAAACTATTGAATTAATAAATTAAACTGAGAGTTGGTTTTATGAAAAAAACCTAAATAGATAAGCCTTTAATTAATTTTATTAGAAAAAGTAAAGAGGAAAATAAAATTGTTTAGTCTCAAAAATGAAAAGGGAGAACTTTCTACCAATGAAGAGGAAATTAGAGCAATAATTAGGAGTTACTTTGCCCAACTTCATGCCAATAAATTTGATAATCTAAATGAAAGGGAGAAATAGCTACAAAAAATATATATTGCCCAGGTTAACAGAAGAGGAAATAAATCATTTAAATAGCCCAATTTTAGAAAAAGAAACAGAACAAGCCATTAATCAACTCCCTAAGAAAAAATCTCCAAGGCCAGATGGATGTACAGGAGAATTCTACCAAACATTCAAAGAACAATTAATTCCAACACTATATATACTATTTGAAAAAATAAGGAAAGTAGGTGTGCTACCAAATTCCTTCTATTATATAGATATGGTGCTGATAGCTAAACCAGGTAGGGTGAAAACAGAGAAAGAAAATTATAGACCACTTTCCCTAATGAATATTGATGCAAAAATCTTAAGTAAGATATTCAATAAGATATAAATAATTCATCCCCAGGATAATACACTGTGACCAAGTAGGATTTATTCCAGGAATAAAGGGCTGGTTCAATATTAGGAAAACTATCAGCATAATCAATTATATTAATAACCAAAGTAACAAAAAACATATGGTGATGATCTCAATAGATGCAGAAAAAGCATTTGATAAAATCCAACACCCATTTCTATTAAAAACAATAGAGAATATAGGAATAAATGGACTTTTACTTACAATGATCAGTAGCATCTATTTAAAACCATCATCAATAATCATATATAATGGGGACAAACTAAAGCCATCCCCAATGAGATAGGAGTGAAACAAGGCTGCCTGCTGTCATCATTACTATTTAATATTGTATTAGAAATGTTAGCTTTAGCAGTAAGAGAAGACAAAGAGGTTAAAGGAATTAGAGTAGGTAATAAGGAAACCAAATTATCATTCTTTGAAGATGAAATTATATTTAGAGCACCCTAGAGACTCAACTAAAAATACTAGAAACAATTCTTTTTTTTTTTTTTTTTTTTTTTTAGAAACAATTCTTTAAGAAAATGGCAGGATACAAATTAAATCCACAAAAATCAGTAGCATTTTTTATATATTCCCAACATAATTCAGCAGCAAGATTTACAAAAAGCAATCCCATTCAAAATAACTGTTGATAATATAAAATATTTGGTAATCTATCTGTCAAGGGAAAGTCAGGAAGTATATGAACAAAACTACAAAGCACTTTTCACACAAATAAAGTCAGACTTAATCAGTGGAAAAATATCAAGTGCTCATGGTTAGTCTGAGCAAATATAGTAAAAAGGACAATACTGCTTAAATTAATCTACTTATTTAGTGCCATACCAATCAAACTCCCAAGAAATTATTTTACACATCAAGAAAAAATAGTAACAAAGTTCATCTGGAAGATCAAAAGATCATGAATTTCAAGGGAATTAGTGAAAATAAAAAAAGAAAATGCTGATGAAGGGGACCTCACTGGGCCGAGATCTAAACTACATTATAAAGCAGAGGCCATCAAAAATATTTGGTACTGGCTAAGAAACAGAGTAGTTGACCAGTTAAATAGGATAGGGTGACAGGAGAAAATAAGCAATAACTATAGTAATCTAGTGTTTGACAAACCCAAAGACCCCAGCTTTGGGGATAAGAACTCATTATTTGACTAAAAACTGCTGGGGAAATTGGAAACTAGTATGTAAGAAATTAGGGCTTGATCCACACCTAATGCCACATACCAAAATAAGATCTAAATGGGTTCATTATTTAGACATAAAGAGTGATATTCTAAGCAAATTAGAGGAACATAGCATAGTTTACCTCTCAGACCTGTGGAGAAGGAAAGAATTTGTGTCCAAAGAAGAATTGGAACTCTTAATTGAACATCAGATAGATAATTCTGATTATATTAAGTTAAAAATTTTTTGTACAAACAACACTAATGCAGACAAGATTAGAAGGGGAGCAATAAATTGGGAAATCATCTTTACTTTTAAGAGTTTTGCTAAACACCTCATTTCTAAAATATAAAGGGAATTGACTCATATTCATAAAAATTCAAGCCAGTCTCCATTCAATAAATGGACAAAGTATATGAACAGACAATTTTCAGATGATCAAATTAAAACTATTTCTAATCATATGAAAAGGTGCTCCGAATCACTATTGATCAGAGAAATGCCAATTAAGACAATTCTGAGATACCACTACACACCTGTCAGATTGGCTAAAATGACATGAAGAGATAATGACAAATGTTGGAGAGGATGTGGGAAAACTGAGACACTGATACATTGTTAGTAAAAGCGTGAATGGACCCAACCATTCCGGAGAGCAGTCTGAAACTATGCTCAAAGAGTAATCGAACTGTGCATACCCTTTGACCCAGCAGTGTTTCTACTGGGCTTGTATCCCAAAGAGATCTTAAAGGAGGGAAAGGAACCCACATGTGCAAGAATGTTTGTGTAGGCTTTGTAGTGGCTAGAAACTGGAAACTGAATGGATACTCATCAATTGTAGAATGGCTGAATAAACTATGGTATATGAATGTCATGGAATATTATTATGTGAGAAATAACCAGCAGGATGATTTCTTAGAGGCCTGGAGAGACTTGCATGAACTGATGCTAAGTGAAATGAGCAGAACCAGGATAACAATATATACGGCAATAACAAGACTATATGATTATCAATTCTGATGGACATGGCTCACTTCAACAGTGAGATGATTCAAACCAATTTCATTTGTTCAGTGATGAAGAAAGCCATCTACACCAAGAAAGGCCTATGAGAATTGAATGTGAACCACAACATATTGATCTATGGCAAACATCTATTGATGTTTACTTGCATTATGTTTCCCTTCTCAGATTTTTTCCCCCTGGTAGATCTGATTTTTTTGTGCAACAAGATAATTGTATAAATATGTATACACATGTTCGATTTGTCAAGTGTTTTAACATAATTAACATGTATTAGGCTTCCTGCCATCTAGAGGAGGGAGTGGGGAGAAAGGGGGAAAAATTTGTAACAGAAAGCTTTGCAAGAGTCATTGCTGCAAAATTGCCCATGGATATGTTTTGCAAATAAAAAGCTTTAATAAAAATAAAATAAAATTAGACAAAACAAGATAAAAGATGCTCTAAATCTCTATTAATCAGAGAAATGAAAATTAAAACAACTCTGAGGTACCACTAGACACCTGTCAGATTGGCTAAAAAGACAGGAAAAGATAATGATGAATGCTGGAGAAGATGTGGGAAAACTGGGGCATTAATACATTGTTGGTGGAGTTGTGAACTGATCCAACTATTCTGGAGAAGAATTTAGAACTAAGCCCAAATATTGTTTTTTTTTCTCTCTCTCTCTTTATAGATCTGATGTTTCTTGTGCAGTAAGATAACTGTATAGATATGTATACATATATTGGATTTGTCAAATATAACATATTTAGCATGTATTAGATTACCTGTCATCTCGGGGTGGGGGTAGGGGGAAGGAGAAACTTACATGAATTTATGCTAAATGAAAGGAGCAGAACCAGGAGATCATTCTATACAGCAATAAGAAGATTATACAATAATCAATTCTGATTGGTATGGCTCTTTTTTCACAATAAGATGAATTCAGCAATTCCCAATGTGAAAAAATGAAGAGAGCCATCTGCAACCAGAAAAGGACTCTGGGAACTGAATATGGATCACAACATAGTATTTTCACTCTTTGGGTTGCTTGAATTTTGTTTTCTTTCTCACTTTTTTTTTTCTTTTTCATCAATTGCTCCTGTGCAGCATGATATTTTTTGAAATATATATAGAACAATTGCACGTTTAGCATATATTTGATTGCTTGCTGTCTAGGAGAGAGGATGGGGTGAAGGCAGGGAAAATTTGGAACACAAGGTTTTGCAAGGGTGAATGTTGAAAATTATTCATGTATATGTTTTTTTTATTTATTAAAAGCTTTTTTATTTACAGAACACGAGTGATTTTTCTACATTGACCTTTGCAAAACTTTTTTTTTAATTCCAAGCTTTTCTCCTCCTTCCCTCTACCCACACCCCTAGATGACAGGTAATCTAATACATGCAGAATATGTTCCCAAAATATGTATACATATCTATAAAGTTATCTTACTGCACAAGAAACATCAGATCTAGAAAGAGAGAGAGAAAAAAAACAACAACCTAAGAAGGAAAACAAAATGCAAGGAAATATTCACAGAAAAAGTTAAAATGCTGTGTTGTGGTCCACACTCAGTTCCCTCAGGTCTCTCTCTCGATGTATATGACTATATTCATCCATGCATATGTTTTGAAAATAAAATTCTTTAATAAAATATTAAATGATAAACTAAATATTTTAGAGAAATATGGGGAAATTATATGAACTGATGCAGGTTAAACTGAACAGAACCAAGGGACTGATTTGTACTAAGATAACAAGAATAGCTAACATTTATATAATGCTTAATATATGCTAATCACTGTGCTGAATACTTTACAATTAATTTGGTTACCAAGTATATTTTAAAGAATTAGGAATTCTAATCAGTATAATGACTAACCATGATTCCAGAGAACTAATGATCAAATGTGCTATTTATCTCCTGAAACATATAAATCAATGGATGTGTTTTTGCATGTCTATATGTATATGGATATATATTTATGCACACATATAAACATGTACATTTGCATATACATATGTTTGTAGGTACATATACGCATGTGTACATATATGCATATAACTTATCTATGTGTATATTGATGTGAGCAATGTGGAAATGTGTTTAAGTTGATTTTATACATATATGTTATGTATATGTATATTTGATAAAAGTTTTGCTTTTCTTTTGTTATTAATGGGGGGGAGGATTAAAAGGGGATTTAGAGAAAGAAGTCAGATTGTTATTTACTGTAAAAATTAAAACAATTTAGAAATATTTAGAGATGTCTACCTGAATCTGAAGTAGAATCAATGACAGCCACTGACACACACACACATGCACATACACAAACACACACATATACACATATATGTGTGTGTGTGTTGTGTGTACATATACATAGAATTGTGCTTGTTTTTATTCTTAGTTTAATAAATACAAAACAACATGAGCATTTCTATAGACAGTATAGAGAAAAAAGTTCATAATTGAAACTCTGAATCACTATGAACAGCTTGCTTTTCTTTTAAAATAAATTATATATTACATCTGTACTTCAAAAAGACAAATGAAAGAAGGAGGAAAAGGGCAGCATAGAACAAGAGGGGGCACTGAATGGTATTTAGATTGATTGGAGTGGAATGATTTATGTAGATTAATGAGACTGGGATAAATGTTAAGGAGAAATGTGGAGGGGGCAAAGTTAAGGAAAGAATCCATGGTGAAATAGAGAAGATAAAGTAATAGCAAGACAAATCCAGGAGCAAAACTAAAATAAAAGAGTGAGCAGCTTAGGAAATACGAGATTTATACCAACACAATAACAAGAATCAGGAGTAGAGCTTATTAGGAAAAAATAGGACCAGTAATCATTGATCTCAAAGCAAACTTAAAGATTCAATCAGAGAAATCTACATCATATCTTACCAACATTAATATTGTTTTAGATTCATGTCTACATATATAAATACATAAATACATATCTATATGCATATGTGAATATATAAATGTATATGTGTAAGCAGGTGTGTGCATATATACATATACATATATATGCATATGTGTGCATGTATGCATATATATATGTAGTGATAACTATCTATGTAATATAACTATATATCAATAGATAGATAAAACGATAGACAGATAGATGGATAGGTAGACATACTTAACTGTAGCCATTTTAAGGAAGAATGTGAGTGGCATGAAAGGGGGAACCATTAAGTAAAAAGTGTGCAGCAGAGAACAAAATGTAACCTATAAAAAAGTAAAGAGATGAACAATCATAAATATAATGGCTTCTATTATTATAATATATGCCTTCTTCAAATGGAAATTTGTTACATATTTTGAATCCTCCCTGATGTTCTACTGTGCACATGATAAGGTATTGTTTTCTTTTTTTCCTTTTGTTTTTTATTTGGATTTTTCTTATTTTGTATTTAGTTTTAAATAAAAAAAAACACAGAAATGTAGAAAAATATTGTTTCAAGGACACTTCCTCTCCTTTCTTTCACAATATTTTCTGTTCTCAACTCACAGATTCCTCACTCCCCAACTTCTACAATCATATTTGTGTATATCATTATACATACTGATATTCCCTCAAACATCATATCCTCTCAGTTACTTAATGTATTAGTGATCCACAATTTACTCTACCACCCCATATAAGCTATACATTGACCTTACTATCCTCCAAAATGCACAGTTTCATTCATCATTAACTCTGAATTTCTCTTATCACAACATATTATCTGCCACTCAAAACTCTATTCTTTATACTCAGTATGCCCACCAATCTTTTCATCTGTTAATGTTCCACCAGATTATCACTTCTGTATTTCCTAGTCTCTACTTTTCCTTCTCTTGTCCCCTTGATGTACCACTTAACTTTTACACTCTCCTTTTGAATCCATTGCCCCCATCCCTCTATTACTTCTACCTAAATGAATTTGCTCCTACTCACATGGTAGTGGGAGAAACAGGAGAAATTTTGAAAAATGTTAACTGGGTCCTAAGTAGATTTATATTAAATAATTTCAACTGAACTCTCCACAATAAGGCAATCCTTTTATGTCTCTTTAATTGAGTCATTATCTCACTGACCATGGCAGCTTTTCCATTTTTTTTTTTCTTTCCTCTTCAAGTCTCCTATAGCTCTCTCTCCCTCCATTTTCTAAACTGAAAATCTAGCTTCATATTTCACTGAAAATATCTATGTCAAGATAGTGGAGAAAAGTGAGGAAGTTTCCTAATTTCTCCCTAGCATCCTTTGGAAACAACATCAACAAGCCTTTAAATAAAACCTACCAAAATACAAAGGGAAGCAATTTTTCAGCTTAAGATAATTTAAAAGGATTTTAGGAAAAATTTGTCTCACTTGGGTAAAAGGATAGTACAATTTCACAAAGACAGTGGCTGGTCAAGCCAGAGGGAGGCTATTAGATGCAGCATAGATCAGCAAAAGAGGATAGTTTGTCCTAATTAAGGACGTCAGTGAATAGCAGTCCATCTGTGAGAACTTCAGGTCCAAAGCATAACGAAAACTTCCAGTTCTAGAAATCCAGCAAAACAGGTTCAAATAAGCTGGGCCATCCTAGTGCAGTGAGCAAGCTGCAGCACCTGAGATTCAAAAAACACTAAACAAGTCCTTGGGTCTCAAGACAAGAAGATAGGGACAATGGCTCCTGAGCTCCAGAGAAAAGCTCAACTTTATAAAAGATTTAAAAAAACAGGAAAAAAAGATTTCTGAACATAGAAAGATACTATGGTGGAAGATTAAAACAGAAAATCAGAAGAGGAAAACAATGTTAAAATACCTAGAGTCAAAACCTCAAAAGAAAATAGAAATTGGTCTCTTGCCCAAAAGGGCTTCTTGGAAGATTTCAAAAAGGGTTTTAAAATGAAATAAGAGATGTAGAAGAAAAATGTGAAAAGAAATTAGAATTAAGCCAAAGAGATGCACCTTGGAAAAAGGAAGCATAAAAATTGACTGGAAAAAATCCATTAAAAAAGACCATTGACTAAATGGGGGGAAATAATCCACTTAAGAAAACAATTACTTAAAAATGAAATTGGTTAAATGGAAAAAGTGATACAAAAGCTATCTAAAGAAAAAAAAAATCACTTAAAATTAGAATTGGGCAAGTGTAAGTTAATAGCACCATGGGACATCAAGAATAAATGAAACACAATCAAAAGAATGAAAAAAAAAGAAAATGTAAAATAACTCATGAGAAAAACAGCTTATTAAGGAGGAAGGAAGGAAGGAGGGAAGGAAGCAAAGAAGGAAGGAAGGAAGGAAGAAAGGAAGGAAGGAACGAAGGAAGGAAGGAAGGAAGGAAGGAAAAGAGAGGCTGGCCAACATCATTGAAGAAATTACCAAGAAAACTGCCCTGATACTCTAAAACCAGAGGATAAAATAATCACTGAAAGAACCACTAATTACCACCTGAATGATATTAAAAATGAAAACTTTAAGGAATATTGTAGCCAATGTTCAGAATCAGGTCAAGGATATAATACTGCAAGTACCCAGAAGGAAATAATTCAAGTACTAAGGAGCCATAATCAGCATTACACAGAACTTAGTAGCTTTTACATTAAAGGATTGAGAGACTTGGAATATATCATTTTGAATGGCAAAGGAGCTAGGATTACAATCAAGAATGATTTACATATCAAAATTTATCATAAGGGCAAATAGTAGACATTCAATGAAATACGGAACTTTCAAGAATTCTTAATGAAAAGATGAAACCTGAACAAGAAATGTGATCTTGACTAACAAGACTCAGGAAGAGTATAAAAATATAAACAGGAAAGAAAATAAAAGGTTATTCAATAAGTTTAAATGGTTTATATCACTACACTGAAAGATGATACTTGTATCTCTTGAGAATTATATCTGTATTAGGGCAGTTAAAAAGAGTATTCATAAATAAAAATGTGTGACTTTGATATAAGAAAAAAAGGGTAAAAAAGAATTATGCTGGGAAAAGAGGAAAGGGACATGCATAATAAGGTTAGTTACATTGCAACAAGTGGCTCTAAAACTTGTTATGTTAGAAGGCAAGAATGAAGGGAGTGAGCATTGTTTAAACTTTACTCTCATAAGATTTAAATCAAAGAGACAATACCACTTACGTTCACTTGGATGTAGAAATCTATCTTACACTATATGAAAGTAGAAAGAAAAAAAAAGAAAGAAAAGGACAAGGGCTGATATAAAAGAAAGCAGATTGAAGGAGGCAGTGGTCAGAAGCAAAGAATTATTGAGAAGGGACAGGATAAAATGGGAGAAAGAAAAAAAGTATTACTGGGGCAAAGAGGATAAATGGAAATACACAGTATCATAACTGTGAATGTGAATGAAATTAACTCTTAAGAAAAAAAATGAGGATAGAGTAGATTAAAAACTAGAATCCTTCAAGATGATGTTTACAAAAAAAAAAAACACATTTGAATCAGAGAAATGCATACCATGTCTCTGTAAAAAGATAGAGCAGAATTTATTATGCTTCAGCACCAGTTTAGAAAAAAAAGGCAAGGATAGGAATCCTGATTTTACAGAAAGCAAAAGAGAATATAATAGATCCAATAAAAAGGTGAGTAAGTGAGTTCTTGGGGTACAACTAAGATGGCAGAGTGAAGCAAGGAAGCTACTTGAACTCTCCCAAGTTCCCTCAAAACCCATATGAAAACAAGCCTTTGAACAAAGCTTGATGGAATGAAACCACTCTCCAATTCAATATAGATTTGAAAAACTTCAAGAAAGGTCAGTTTCCCTGGGGTAAAAAGATTGTTCAGCCCAGTTTAGATAGATTGTGGAAAGCCAGTCAGAATATCTTAATGACAACAAATCAACAACTGCTACTGTCCATCCTAGATCAGTACAGGAGCAGATCAGTGGGGTATCCTCCAGTCCCATCTCAGAAGAGAAACTATGGGAAACTGAATTGTTTTCTGAAAAGATCAGTCAAAGCTATACCCCAAGAAGCATAAGGGTATCCTGTTCTCAAAGTCAAGGCTCAGAGAAACACAGGAAGCTTGGGACAGTGCCCCAATTACCCCAGAAGAAGAGCTTGATTATAAAAGTAAAAATTAGAGGAAATACAAAAAAGAAAATAAAATGAGCAAAAAACAGAAAAGAAATGACCACAGAAATGATTGTGCTCATAAAAGACTTTAAAAGATAAATAAAAGAAATAGAAGAAAAACATTTTAGAAAAGGAATGAGAGGTATACAAGTGACTCAACAACTTGGAAAAGGAAATCAATTGCTTAAAAAATACAATTGGTCAAATGCAAAAAGAAAAACCCTTCAAAATAATTGCAGCAACTCTTTTTGTGGTAGCAGTGAATTAGAAAATGAGTAGATGCACATAAATATAAACTGAATAAATTATAGTATATAAAAGTAATGGAACATTATTGTTCTATAAAAAATGATGAACAAGGATTTACAGGAACTAATGCTTAGCTAAACAAGCAGAACCAGGAATACATTGTGCACAGTAATAGCAAGATTATGCAATGATCAACTATGAAAGATTAGGTTCTTCTCAGTGGTTCAGAAATTCAAGACAATCCCCACAAAATTTGTTTTTTTATTTTATTTTTTATTATTTTTTTATATTTCAAAACATATGCATGGATAATTTTTCAATATTAACCCTTGCAAAACCTTGTGTTTCAGTATATGTTACTCATGGTAAAATATGTGTTAAATCCAATATATGCATACATATTTATACAATGATCTTGCCATGTAAGAAAAATCAAATAAAAAAGGAAACAATAAGAAAGAAAACAAAATAGAAACAAACAACAACAAAAAGAGTTAAAAGGCTAGGTGGTAATCCACACTAAATTCCCACAGTCGTCTCTCTCTCTGAGTGTAAATGGCTCTCTTAATCAAAAGATTATTGGAACTGACCTGAATCACCTCATTGTTGAAAAGAGCAACATCCTTCAGAATTGATCATCATATAAGCTCCAACAAATTTTGGATAGAAATGACATTTGCCTCCATAAAGAGAACTAAGATTAAATATAAATCAATATATTCTATGTTCATTTTTTGTTTTTTTTTTCTTTCATGGTTTTTCCCTTTTTTCTGATTTTTCTCTCCCAACATGAGTCATAAAAATGTGAATTAAAACAATTAATATACATATATAACCATAAAAAATAATAAAAATATAAATAAATGATAAGAAGGCCAAAGTATCAATATATGCTTATGAGATTGGTTAATATGACAGAAAATGAAAATGATAAAATTGGAGAATATTTGGGACAATTTTATTACTAATGAATCATCAGTGGAATGGTGAACTAATCTAATCCAAACATTCGGGAGAACAATTTGAAACTATGTCCAATAAACTATAAAAATATGCATACCCTTTTATCCTTTGATCCAGCAAGTAGGTCTGTATCCCAAAGAGATCATGCAATCTCATTTCAGTTGCTTTAAAAATGGAATTTGTATGCACACATACATATATGTGTATACATGTTTAATTAAATACCACACATATATGCATTTATGTATAGAAATCCATCTTAATAGAGAATTTAGAGGATAAGTAAATAAGAGAAAGTGGGAGGAAGTGACAAAGTGGAGGGCAGATTAAGGCAGAGATTGGTCAGATGCAAAAGATATTTTTGAAGAGAGAGTGGCAAAAGAGAGAGAAAGTAAGAAAATGATAATAGAAAAAAATCAGTTGGAGGTAAATACACATTAATTATAACTGTGAATGAGAATGGGAAGAATTTACCAATAAAACGGAAGTAGAAGGTGACTGGATTAGAAACCAAAATCCAACAATATGTTGTTTACACACTTCAAATAGAAAAATGTAGTATTAACACATGGTGTTGGAGGACAATCTATTTTGGTTCAGTTGAAGTGAAAAAAAATGGTGAGTAGTACTTATTATCTCAGACAATGTAAAAGGTAAAATAGTTCTAATTCAAAGAGATTGTCAGGGAAATTATGATTTGTTCAAGATACCATAACAATAAAGCAATACTATTTTTTCATTGAATTTCTCTTTAAAAAATTAATTTCTCAAATGTAGATGGAAACTGAGTCAAACATATAAAATAAGATACCCTATCCTATCAATTGAGGCAGTGTGCTGAAGAAGAAATCAAAGCCCTCATTAATTAAATGAAAAAATGCACTACCTCACTACTACTGAGTAGAGAACTTCTAATTAAAACAACTCTTAGATACCACCTCATTCTTACCAGAAAACTAATTTGACAGACAAGGAAAAAACAAATGTTTTAGGAATGTGAAAGAATAGGGTCACATGAGGAAAAGATAATGCTGAATGTTGGAGGTGATGTGGGAAAACTAGGACACTGATACATTGTTGGTGGAACTTTGAAGGGATCTAACCATTCTGGAGAGCAATCTGGAACTATGCTCAAAAAGTTATCAAACTATGCATACCCTTTGACCCAGCAGTGTTTCTACTGGGCCTATATACCAAAGAGATCTTAAAGGAGAAAAAGGGACACACGTGCAAAAATGTTTGTGGCAGCCCTTCTTGTAGTGGCAAGAAACTGGAAACTGAAAGTATGCCCATCAATTTGAGAATGGCTGGATAAATTATGGTATATGAATGTTATGGAATATTATTGCTCTATAAGAAAAGACCAGCAGGATGATTTCAGAGTGGCCTGGAGAGACTTGCATGAACTGATGCTGAGTGAAATCAGCAGAACCAGGAAAACATTGTACACAGCAACAAGACTATATGATGATCAATTCTAATGGACATGATTGTCTTCAACAATGATGTGATTCAAACCAGTTCCTATTGTTCAGCGATGAAGATAGTCATA
>JAJPUD010028975.1:0-14249 GCA_023553655.1 Myrmecobius fasciatus
GTGGCACCTTGGGGAAAAGCCCTTATCAAACTGACTTAATTATGGCTCTGACTTCATCTCTCTGGACTTCAGCTTCATCCTTCAATTTGGGAAAACTGGACTGGATGATCTCTAAGGCCCTTTTCAACTTTGACATTCTCTGAATGGACAAAAACCAAGTGCAGCTAAACCGTTTCCATGGAGATTAAATATCTGACTTTTACTTCCTTAGCATAGTGAGGTAGCCAACTGAGCTGCTCTGCTGGCTCACCTGATAAGGATTTAGACTTTATGTTCTGATTATGAAGCAGCTTGCCATGTGAAGTTCATTCAAATACTTATCAAAGGTAATCCCCTTTGCAATTTGAATATGACCATAGAGTTTTGTTTGGCTCCAATATAAGGTTTTTTAAAAAATCCTTCTCTAACATTTTTAGACATTTAAGGAAAGAAGCGTTGTTCTATTGGCAATATCCAGATAACAAACTCCTCATACCCTAAAATTGTCAGACTCCTGGCATGTTTTCTAAAATCAGTTATACTTAAGGGAAAATATGTGCATTTCTTTATAAATGGAGATTCTTCTTCATCCTTCCCCAAATATTGAGTCATTTGCTAAAATGTGGACATAAATAAGGTTAAGATGACATTTCTGTAATTTTTTTTGAAACAATCAAATTGAAGAAATAATAGCACCAGATATGTGGTTTGTAAATGTTAGTCTTTGAAGAAAGAAAATTTCTACAAACCCCTTCTTTTCTCTCTTCCATTCTCTTTGCCCCCATAGGCACCTCCCAGTTCTTAAATACTCACAGATTTTCTCCGCTATTTGACAAAAAGCAGGGAAAGATTTTCAAGTATTTAAATTAAACTATAAAGCACTCAGGCTTGAAAACCAGAAAGTGTACAGATCTCTGGCCATAGAAAGTAACTCTTTTCCTGCAGCATAGACAAGCAAGCAGGGCAGGGTACTCTAGTTCAAGTTCTGGGTTGGGATTTAATGAGTTGGATACCATTGAGGATTACAATGCTGGAGTGAGGAAATCTATTTTATAACTTTCTCCCCAGGGGAGGGGCAGAGTAGGGAATTAAAGGCACAGTTAATCAAAGATTTGAGCTTTCTGAATGTTTCCCCTTCAGTAATTAACTTTCATACTTCTGAGAGGCAGGAAGGGAAAGAGAGAGGCTTGCCCTGCTTTAGAAAAATGAGATAGGGCTCTGTAGTAGTAAAGGTCCTGGATTTTGGAGTTAGAAAATCTGGACTGAAAACTACACTCTTCTACTCACTACCAGGATGTTCTCCTCCTGGGTGTCATTTAACTTTTATTGTCCTCTGGTTCCTCAACTGTAGAAGGAGGAGATTGGACCAGATGAACTTGAAGGTTCCTTCCAGGTCCAAATCTGTGATGTAAGAACACTTCTATCCAGTATGCTGAATTTGAAACTTACTGACTTGATCAACCAGAAGATGATTCATTCACAAATCAAAAATGATTATTTTATAAAATGATCTTTTATAGAGTTACTTTGCTCCCTTGGTTCATGCAAAATTGCATTCTATTTACAAAAATAAATGTGATTCATATATAGTCACTCAAGTTATATCATAAAGTTGAGTATATCCATACCTATAAGACATCCTCCATATCTCTTTTCCTAGCCTTCAAAACAAACCAATCTGATGTTAGGCTTTTATTTCTCCTCTTTAAGATAGAAAAGTTTAAATTCAGTTTTAAGAAACCCAAACAAATAAAAAAATAATCCTTTCTTTAGTTTCTAAGTTAGGCTAGAAAAATTTTGGCCTATGCTTTCTTTTCTAGACATAAAAGAACTTGATCCTCAAGGCCAGGAGGACTTGTGGAAGACTTTGAGTTATTTAATTCTGCTATTGTTTAAAAAAAATCAGTGGACTTATTTTATATTTTCACTCATTCTTTTTTCTTTCCTTATAGTCTTGGATAATGAAATGCTCATTCTCTTGGCCAAAGCTAACTTGCTATCTGGGAGATTGGTGGCACACACCACTCACCCCTCCTCTCTGTCATTTCCTTGAAACACTGATGATTATATTTATCTTATCTTCTTCTATTTCTCCTTTTCCACTACATATCTTTGGTCTCCAAATATGCTCAGGTCTCAGTCTAAAAAAAAAGAAAGAAAAAAAAAGAAAAATACTTTCCTTTATTTTGTCAATCCTTTAAGGTGCAGTTTTACATTTTCTTCCCTTTTCATTGCTAAACTCTGAGAAAAAATAATTATGCTACCTCCCTTTCCTAACTATCTCACCTATATTTCACCGTTATAAAACTTAATTTATTACCGACCAGTATGGCTAAAACTGGACCAAGGTAACTCTATAAAAGATCATTTTATAAAATGAAGAATCATTTTTGATTTGTGAATGAATCATCTTCTGATTGATCAGGTTAGTAAACTGTCTACAATTTCACCAGGGAATCTTAATCACCAAATTGAATGGTCTCTTCTCAGTTCTTATCCTCCTTGCTCTTTCCAGAAATATATGAGGATACCATTTTCTACACCTTCCTTCTTTTTTCTACTCCTTATAATACAACTCTATCACTGTTCCACTCGTTGCATCTTAGTTTCATATGCTGATTCATCTTCCTTTTTACATCATCTAAGTGTGGGTGCTTCCCAAAAGCTCTGTCCTTGGCCCCTCACATCCTGGGACTCAGTTTCCTCATCTGTGAAATGAAAGAATTGAACTAAAAAATCTCTAAGGACTCTTTCATCCCTAAGTCTCTGATCCTCTGAGCCTAGCACTAAAGCTAAGGTTCTTTGAGGACTGGGACCATTAACTGGACTAATCTTCCAACACAAAGGCCCTGAGAATGGTCAAAGCTTTGTTTCCCCAGACTCCCTTCTAGTCCCATGATGTTTCAGCATTGGCCACCTTAGGTGGAACTGATAGCTTGGTTAAGAGGTCCTGCTTCCCAGAGCATCATTATAGCAAGGACAGTTTAGTGGGAATTAACAGTCTCCTTTCATTCAAATTTAATCACTCCAGAAAAGTTTAAACTTCTATTTTTGATAAGTAAAATATTAGGAGAGAACTGTCATGGTAGCCAAAACAGCTCCACAAAATGGTTTGGGAGTTGGAGCCAAGAGGACTTCATCAGTCAGGAAAGGAAGTGTTTGTTTCCTTGGTAATATTTAAGATACTTTGGAATCCAAGTGAGTTGAATGGAGAGCTTTCCCAGGCTTTGAATGGCCATCAGTTCACTAATGTACTGAGGGTAATGTCAAAACATAATCAGCCCAGTAGCTAATATGGTTAATTTCCATGGGAGCCAATGTAATTTTGCACCTCCATTCACTTTTCCTCTTTTGTTTTCTGTTGATCCTTCTGCTTTTTTTATTTTATTCATTTAAAATTCTCCCTCTAAAACAGAGATCTCTATTAAGATTTCCCCTAGAGTTGCTTGCAAGGCGATGAAATTGTTAAGGATTTGCCTATGATGTGTATACATTATTGGGCACATATTTTTTATGAATCTTTCTCTCTATAGACTATGTTATTGCTTCCCCAAGGAATTTTCATACTAGAGTTTAATCATTGCTTTCCTTATAACTTAGGAGTTTTTCTCTTTCTTTTTAGTTATCCATTAGAAACCTAGACCTGAAGAATACAGCAAAGGGGGAAACAATTCAATACAAACACAAAGAAGAATCATAGCTCTTTGGCTTGCTGTCTATGAGACTTTGGGTAAGTCATTTTATTTCTTTATTACTTGATCCACAGCAAACATCAACTTTACCCACAAATAAGGTGCCTTCCTGTTTAATATGAGGAGATTGCCTTCTAGCTTAAAGTGTGATGAACCTTTCTTAGGTGTAAAAATGTGGCCTGTTTACATTTTTTGGGAAAATAAAGAGTGGCATGAACAGATTGTTAGGTTTTCCAGGGAAAGCAACTCATCATATGTGAGAAAAGCATATTGGTTTTCCTTAATACTCATCTCATTTAAAGATGTAAAGACAATCTGAAGGTATAGTACATTTTTCTTTTCACAGTATATCCTTTCTAGTATTCCTGTAGTGGTTTAAAACAGAATGTGGGAACAGAACTGTTATTTTTCTGAAGTATTTCTTCTTTGATGCTACTCAGGTCTTGAGGGATAGCTAGGTGGCACTGTGGACAGAGTGCTGTACCTTTAGTCAGGAAGATTCATCTTCCTGAATTCAAATCTGAACTCAGACACTTAATAGCTATGTGCCCCTGGCCTGGTCACTTAAATCTGTTTGCCTGTTTGTTCATCTGTAAAATGAACTGGAGATGGAAATGGCAAACCACTATAGTATCTCTGTCAAGAAAACCCCAAATAGGATCATGTAGAATTGGACATGACTAAAAAATAACTGAACAGCAACAAATAAGAAAAATATCATTTCTTTACCATCCCTCTCCACTTCCTACTCATGATTTTTTTTTATTTACATGATTTAAATTTTGTTCTTTGGATAGATGTAGATGGAATGACCATATGACAAGACACAAAGGAAGCTCTTTAGTTGGGTGGGGACTCAAGCCAACAAACATTTAATATGTGCCTACTGAATGCTATTATTAGTGATACAAAAACAAAGTGAAAAAAGTCTTTGTTTTCAAGATGAGATCTTCCCATCCCCAGATAGTATGTAAATAGATGATTGCACTCAAAGCAGGGTCCAGATCTAGTGAATAAGCATAATTACATATAAAATGATTCAAGAACTTGGAAAGTCCCTTGTACTCCACTTTATTCACCTCACATACTCTTCCCAAATCCCTCATTACATGCTGTTATCCCACTATTAGACATTCATTCCTTTCAAGATTTTCTCAATCTTCACAACCCTGGGAAAGGCGATATATTCACACATAAAATAATCTCTTAGTAGGGATTAGTTGTTGAGCAGATACTTTGAAACTTTGGACATAGTGGGAGATAAAGAGATGAAACAGTCACAGTTTTGCTTAAGGCAATACATTATTGTGTCCAGGACAAGATAACCATAGCAACTCCTTCTCTTCCTTACTCCTGACAATTTCTATCCCTTACTACACTAACTCAGAAAACTCTCCATTAGTCCAGTTTCAAGGATGTGATATCTAATCCAAACTCTCTTGTAACTGCTAAGTAGTCCTTATATTCTTTATTCTATCACTTCTACCCTCCCTTTCCTTCTTCCTTCACTTCAATCCTCCCCTTCCTTTTCCCTTAACTCCCTCTCTCCCTCCCCCACTTCTCTCTCTCCCTCCCCCCCTTTTCTCTCTCTCTCTCTCTCTCTCTCTCTCTCTCTCTCTCATTGTCTCTCTGTTTCTGTCTCTCTCTCTCCATCTCTTTCCTCTTTTTCTCTCTATTTCTCCCTCTCTCCCTTCCTCTCAATGGACTTCCCTTCTATTTTTTTTTTTTTTTTTTTTTGACTAGGAAAGTTCTTTGTAGATCTCAAAGTGCCATAAGGTTACTTTCCAATTTTTCTCATTGGCCATGGGACCTTCCTTTCTCCCTTTTTCCTCAGCTAATGTGCCAAGGCAAATTTATATAGATTTATAAGTGTTTCCTGAAGGATGAGAAGAAGGGAAGTCATGATGTAAATTAAAAACAGCAGAAAATCAACTCGGAATGAAGAGCCCTTCCTACTATCTCTAGTATAAAACATTAACTCCCACTACTTGACATTTAAAGAAAATCTGTTTTCAACCTATTGAAGTTCTCCAATTATTTCACATTATTCTCACTCTCACACTCCTGTCCAATTGGTTTAATTGCTGTTCCCTGTTCAAGGTCTTCCATTTCCTACCTTTGCACTTTAGCATAAAATTCTTTTCCCAGGTCTGAGCTGGATTTCCTTCTCACCTCTGACTCTTAAAACCCTTTGCTCCTTTGAAACAGTGCAAGTGCTATCTCATTCTTGAGGACCTTTCTGATTCTTTCTGCCTGCCCCCCCATATTTGTAATATTCCCCCAGTACTTTGTATTTTAAAAATATTTATATTTCAATTAAGTATTAGTGTTTATTTTTTATGGACTTACTTAGATACATGGAAATTCCTTGAATTCATGGACTATTTCATCTTAGTATTCACAGTGCTTTTCATTGTCCTATTGATAAAATAGGTGCTTAACAAATGCTTGTTAAATGGTTATATTAATGAATTATTTACTTTTAAAGTAATTCTCATTTCATTTGCTACATTGTTTAACTGTTAGATTTTTCCTTTCTCCACTAAAAAAAAACCTGAGTATGGGTTGAGGGAGGGGAATGCTTATTAAGCATCCCCAAGGAGAGAAGAGAAAAAAAGAGGTCCCTAGAAAGGGAAAGCTCTGCTACTTAGAACTATAGATATTGAGGTGGAAAGAATCTTAAAGGTCATTAAGGGCAAGCTTCTAATTTGTTGGGACTTGCCGGGTCATAGTGGAGGCAGTGTGGGACAGTTTCAAATTGGACCTCACCAGTGGCTCAGCTCCAGCTTATTTTCCAGGTGGCTGGGGGACTTCCAAAAGAAGGCAGACAGCTACTTCTACTCCCCCCTGTGCGGGACCCAAGCTCCCATTGTCCTGTCTCCTGTTTAAAGGGTGGAATGTGATCTTTTCACAAAGCTGGCTACAATCAGCCAGGCAGCTCCTACAGAAACAAAGAGCTTCCCTTCCTGAATTGGGCTTGTGGAGCCTCAGAGCACCCAAGAACTGCTGCCTGGCTCAGAAGAGTCCCAAATGCAAGCCAGGTGAAATAAATTAATCTTCCTCCTAATCTTCTGTCATCTTTAGCCATAAAGATACTCCATACATCTGTTAAACTGGGGAGTTTCCCACCTTATGATTGCCAAAGGCCAAACACTAAGCATCATTTCCCCCCAATTCTTTGCCAGAGCCAAGTATTTTTTTAATGATGTTCTTTCCAGATGCATCTATAGTTTCATCAAATATTTTTCACTAAGTGCCCGTGTGTACACAATGCTTTCCCAGGCATTATTGAAGCATGTTAAATAGTCAGATTCTGGTGTTCCTGAAACTGAAATATCTGTGTGTGTATCAATGTGAACAATTAGTAAGAAAATATATTTAGACATGACAAAAAAGGATCCTTGATGATATAATAAGAAAAATGAGAGCAGTCTTCTTATACTTCCATATTAAGTAGACAATGAGTCAATATTGGATTATGGGTAAATAGAAGAAGAGTAGTTCTGGTACCATGGGGTGGGTCAGAGGGCATGTAGAAAGGTATACACAGACTTACCTTATCAGACACTGGATCATCCTTTTGCCAGGAATCTGTAGCTTGATTTGAATATGGTGCTATTTCCTTTCCAAAAAGATCCAATTATAGAAGGGAGTTATATGCAGATCAGTCTGTAGATTATTCAGACAATTTTTTTTGTATTACCCCCTTAGGATCCTGGATTTAAAGCTGAAAGAGACCATACACTGACCTCATTTTCCAGATGAGAAAACTGAGGCACAGAAAGGTTAAGTGACTTACTTGCCCAGACACACAGCTGATAAGTGTCTGCCACAGAATTTGAACTCAAGTCTTCCTGATTCCAAGTCCAGTGCTTTATTTACCACCAATTACTTGGCCATTTTTTTTTTCAGCTGGTGGCAAAGATATTGAGAAAAGAAAAAGCCAAACTTTCTCAGCAGCATTTTGGACAATTTTTTGAGTTCCCTATAGTTCCCATTTCTCCATCTTTCTTGTGTCCTTTTTACTACATTTAATTGAGAGCTAGAAAGGAAGGAAGATAGATCCTGAGTCCAATTGGGACATTCTTAATCATTGGTTTCCATCCATTTTCATCCGCCATTGACCTCTTTTATCTTTGCAGAGTTTGGGACAAGGTAGTTGTTCAACTTGTCTCTGTTTCTGGCTGCCTCTCTCTTTCTGGGTATGTCTCTGTCTCTGTCTCTCTCTGATTCAGTCTCTCTTTATCCTCTGCCTCTGTCTCTCTGCTATTCCCTGTCTCTCTGTGTCTTTGTTTCTCTCTGTGTCTTTGTCTCTCTCTCTGTTTCTCTCTGTCTTTCTGTCTCTTTATCTGTCTCCCTCTGTCTGTTTCTCTATCTCTCTTCTCGCTGTCTCTGTCTCTCTCTTTAAATGTATTGACATTTTCTGCTTTTACATCACTTACAGTTCTTATTGTATCACTTCTCTACCCAGTCCCAGAAAGCTCTGATCTTCAGATAATGTATTTTCACCTTTGCCTCAAATTTTGACTTTTAAAAAATATACTTTTGTTGTATATAATTTTGCTTTATTTATTATGTGGTACTATTTGTGGCATTATAGATTTATTATATTTTATTGCATAATTATATTTTGTTTATTGTGTCTTGTATACTCATAATTTACATGGTTTCTCCTCCATTAGAATGTGAGTTCCTTGAGGGTAGGGATTATTTTTGTCTTTCTTATATCCCCAGAATTTAGCTCAATGCTTAGCTTAGCACAAATAAATGCATGTTGATTGATTGAATGAATGAAAAACATGATTGTGTTTCTAAAGATAGGGAACAAAGCTCTTTTTTTCTGAAAAGCTCCTTCCATGCGCCTTTAGAAATTAGCCTGGCTTGGAATTAGCAAAGCCTTTCCCCCATGTTGAGGACACTAAACAAAAAATAGTCCCAAGTTTCTGAGCTTCTTGAGGGAGCCTCTTTGGTGCATTAAAAAAAAAAATCTTTTAACAAATAGGCCTAAAAGGAGCCTGTGATCACCGAGTTGGCCATTTCTCTTGAGTTTTCCATTCTGAAGGAATAAGGAAGGATTGTGTAGTGATTGACAGTTCTCCAAAACGCTCTGTGTACAGTCAGCTCTCCTTCCCCATTAAGCCACTCACATTAGTAAATGAACCACATGCTTTTCTCAGGTCCTTTGTTGCTTAGGAACGCTCTTGCCAACAAACCCACCAATTGGTTTATATCCTTTGGTGTTCTCAATTAGTAGGTAAAAGTGAGACTGGCTGTGGGTATGCTTCATAATGCCGTTGCCATTCTCAGCTCTGTACTGAATGTGCACTGTTTACAGTATCAGCGAAATGGGAAAAATTAGGCACCATTAGTTTTCAGAAGCCAATTGTCGGTTTGGCAAAGAGAGGGTAAAAGCAGTTAAGTGTGTGAGAGAAATTTGTAACCGGGCCCATTTGTTTCTGGAAACTGCCTGTGAGAGTCTGGTTGTTTGGGAGTTAGGTCCCAGGACATTCTGATTTGGTAGGATGGAGCAAGGCCAATGGGAAACTTTCACAGGATCCTCAGATAGGAAGGGATATAAGAAGTCATCTGGTTCTTGCCCCTGCCTTTAGAATCACAGATTTGGAGGCTTTGGAATTAGAAGGGAATCCAAGAGAAAGGGAGAAAGTATGCTGTGGAGGAAGGAATTCTGGACTTGAAACCAATGGACTCAGCTGGTTTCAAATCCCAACTCTAACACTAATGAAACCAATCACCTAACTGAAGCAAGCATTGATTTTTTTTTATCTGTAAAATTGGTGTGTGTAGGGATGTAGGTGTGGGGGTGATAATCTGTACTAATTTATGATTTATAGTAATGAGAGCTGTGTACCTTAATGCATTATATAAATGTGTGCTGCTATTAATATTGCCCCCTCATCTTGTTTTTATTTTAAAAATGTTTTATTGCTGCTATTGATGTGTACATAAATATGAGTGTTTATTTGTGAGAAGCATGGGGAGGTTAGAAGATAGAGACCCAGCTTTAAAGCCTTGATCCAAGTTCGTTTTGGGTCTTTCTGCAGGGATGTATTAGTAAATATTTAACAACCAGCTCTCCAAGAAAAAAAAAAGACAAAGAAAATCTATGTAGCACACATTCAAGTTTATTTTGCACTAACATTTTTCCATTGATTTTTAAAGTCTTGATAATCAATCAAACAATAAATCAAGTCCTGATTTATAGCAGTTGCCAATTGCTGAGGTATAATTACTCACAAAGAAAATTTAACAATTGGCTCTCCAGAGCTGGTTTGAGCTGCCTTTAGCATACCACAGCAATTCTAATACATCCTGGCTATGTGACCTTGGTGCTCTAAGTGATTCCCTAAGTGTATATGTGGATATGCATGCATAGATGTATATGTGCATATGTGTCTATTTATCTTTCTATCTAGCACCTGTCTGCCTCTTTTGGACTTGAAAAACTTTCCCAAAGCATGTCTTTTCTATGAATCTATATAAAAACCAATTCTGGAAGCACTTAGACATTTAACCATTGTAAAGCTCAAAAGGCCTCTTTTTCAATGCTCATAGACTGTGATCATGCTGTGCCATTACAGCTTTATTTAAAAGCAGTTTAATGACACATGTGCTTTGTGAAGTGATGACATGGCCTGAGATGTAAAAAGTAGAATCATGGGATAAGAATGGGGAATAGGCTTATCACCGCATTGATTCAGGGAACTACCAATTTTGGGTGGCACTTCTCTGTAACTCAGTCATAGAGAGTTGATACAAGCAATGAAAGGTTAAGCAATTTGACCTTATAGGACAAATAAATTATCCATTCCCTTTCCTTTTCTTTTAACCTAGTGCAAAGTTAACCATTTAAAAGCCACTGAAAATCTTCTATAATATGCATCCAAGTACCATGTGCTAGCTATTGCTTTCCAGCCCTCTGTTCATCATGACCTTCCAGGGTTTGGACAAATCTTTGTGTGTGTGAGGGGGGAAGGGAGTAGAAAAGGAAGGAGGAAGGGAAGGGAAGACAGAAGGGAAGAAAAGAAAAGAGATTGGTAGGTAATAATGGAAGGGACGGAAGGAGGGAGGGAGGGAAGGAGAAAGAAATGGAAGAACATAATGAGGTAAGGAAATGAAAGAAAGAAAAAAGGGAGGGAGAGAAGGGAGGGAAGAAGGTATGAAGGCAGAAAGACAGGCATGAAGGAAGGGAATAAGAAAAGGAGGGAAGGAAAGGAGAGAGGGAAGAAGGAGAGAAGGGAGGAAGGAGGGAAGGAAGGAGGAAAGGAAGGAAGGAAACAAGCATTTATTAAACTTCTTCTATATGTCAGGAACTGTATGAATCCCTTTATTCATATTATCTTATTTAGTCCTCATAATAATTTTGTAAGATAGGTGCTATTATGATCCCCATTTCATAGATGAGGAAATTGAAGCAGATAAATGTTAAGTTACAACTTGCCCAGGATCACACAACTAGTAAGTATCAAAGGTCACATTTGAACTCAGATCTTCCTAACTCAGGATTCAAAATTCTCTTGGATTTGAGAGAGGAGTTAGGTTTTGGGGAATGCTAATTTCAGAGCCTGTCCCATATGCTTTGCCTGCTACTAGACCATGTGGGGCTGGGGAACCTGTGTCTGGAAAGACATGATGATATGTAGTAGAAGGGCTTTATTCCCCAGTTTGGAGAATTCACAGATATTCTCTAATTGTTTCTGGTTATAAGCCCCATTATAGCTACATGATTTTTATTTGTCTCATTCTCAACCTTACAAGTTTATAACCAGAAATTTTCTATTTTTTTAAATTAAAAATAAAGAGTAAAATTTTCAATAATTTCTTTTAAAATAACCTTTTTAATGTCATGGTCAGGAGTGTTTTGGTAAATGTTTAATTGGCTCTCCAAATGCATGACATACTTCTAAGTTTAAACTTCATTAGCCCCACTTTCTTAAGTCTATACATTCAATAAAACAATAAATCTCCAAACCCTGATTTGTAATGCTCATACTGAAAATTTAATAACTGGCTCTCTATCTAGGAC
Source organism: Myrmecobius fasciatus (assembly GCA_023553655.1). Lineage (NCBI taxonomy): Eukaryota > Metazoa > Chordata > Mammalia > Dasyuromorphia > Myrmecobiidae > Myrmecobius > Myrmecobius fasciatus. The sequence goes on from JAJPUD010028975.1 coordinate 11,716, forward strand.
ATGTTGCTTTCAGCATGCCGTACTATAGACCCTTCTGCCATTCTGGTGAAGCCTTCTCAAAAATATCTTTAAATGCAGAAAACACAATTCAGAGGATTACAATGGAAACTAATTATATTAAAATATAGCTCTCAAAATATTTTTTAAAAAACAAAAAAGAAGTGCTGAAAGAAGAGAATTGAAACACAGTAAGAGGTATTTAGGTACCTAGGTACCTAAATTATACCTAAAAATAAAAATTAGGTACCTAAATTAGGTACCTAAATTAGGGATTTAGGTAACAAACTAGAGTTATACCTTCCCCTTTGTGACTTTCACCATTGTGGTGCCCATCATAGTATTTAGTTTCATTTTTATTGTTCTTTTCATTTACATTGTTATAGTAATTGGGAAGATTGTTTACTTGGTTCTGCTTACTTCATTCTGTATCAGGAGATTGTATCAGTCTTCTACTAGAATCCTTATTCTTTCATGGTGGATACAAAGTGGTCACATTCCTTCCCACTATATGATGTCAGTGTTGCTGTGGATACAAAAATGTTCCATCCAGGTCTGTCCGATATCCCCAAGGAGCTTCACACTCAAAAATTACTTCCACACCCATCTCCTCCATTCAAACCATCCATTCCCAATGCAGCTAATTTCAGGAACATAGCAATTAACACCTGCTGTTTATAAAGCACTTTACACCTATTATTTAATTTGGTCCTTGTGCCAGGTAGGAGTATATAATGCAAATAATATCACTCTCATTTTACAGTTAAGGAAACTAAGTGTCATAGCAGTCCTTTTTGCCTCTGTCATTGCTCCATATCCTCTACTTTTTCCATTACACAATCTGTGGCTGAACAAATTCACACTGTACTGTAAAAGATTGTTAGCCTCTTAATCCTCTCAGAAGTACTTTCATGTTCTGAGCAGAAGTTTGTCAAGAAAATGAATCTTTAGTTGGTAGAATTTCATAAAATATAACATTTGAAATAAAAGAATCTTGCCTGTGAGATGCAAGATATTTGTGAGTAAAGGAGGAAGGAGGAAGAATTTTTTTTAAGGGAAAGTGATGAATTCAGCATTTGACATATTTAATTGAATTTGATAAAGATGTGGGGTATTGAGGCATCTTAATGGTATATGAATAGAGTCTCCAACCTTAAATTGAACAGACCTGATTTTTAAATCTTGCCTCACAATTACATAGCTGTGTGACCCTAGGGTAGTCACTTAACTTGTGAATTCCTCAGTTTCCTCACCTGTAAAATAAGAACTATAATATCATCTACTAGAGTTGTTGTGAGAGTAAAATGAAATATTACTTATAAAGCACTTTGGAAACCTTAAAAGATTATATGAATATTTGTGATGAAATATTGTTGCTGCTGCTGAAATAGGAGCTTGAAGCTCAAAAGAAGGGCCTGGACTAGTGATAAATATTTAGGAACCATAGAACTAGAGAGTAGTCAGGGACCTTAGGGGTTATCTAATATACTTCCAATCTGAAACATGACCGTCATTCAAAATTCTTAACAAAGGGTTAAGTAGTCTCTATTTGAAGATCTCAAGTGGTAAAAAAAAAATTCACTTCTCTTCTTTGCTGGAGAGCTTTGTTTGTTAAGGAATTTTTCCATATATCAATTTAAAATCTGAATCTCAGTCTTTATTCTTTGCTCCTAATTTTGTGCTCTAGAGTTAAGTAGAATAACTCTAATGTTTATTCCAAATTGTTACATTTTAAATATTTAGATATGGCTATCACTTATTCCTAAAATTTTTACTTTTTCAGGATATACATCACTAGTTTCTGATGTATATATAATAGGTACTTGATTAATGCTTATTTAATTGAATTACATGACACTGCCTTTTGAGTTTCAAGTCCTCTTACTATCCTGGTTGATTTTTGGACACACTCTAAGTCACTAGTGCCTTTTGAAAAAATATGATATGCAGATATGAATTGTAGTGCTCCAAATGTTGTCCAAATGAAGCTTAGTTTTAGAGAGTTTATCACCTGTCTTTCCCCAGGTTTTGAAATTCTATCAAACCATATGAAGGTGAGAGATGGAGTTTTGGGCATGTATGAAGTCACTAAGTTGATAACACTGAAGAACAACAGAGGGCTGAGGATAGACCCTTGGAGATAGCCCAAGGTATAGTTAATTTGTGGTGTTTCAGTCACCATAATTACACACAAACACACACACACACACCTATATCTATATATATAATATTCAATCTCCATCAGCTCTTTCTCTGTGAATGAATTGCATTTTTCATCATAAATCCTTCAGAGCTATCTTGGATCATTGCATCAGTGAGAAGTCATTCACAGCTGATCATCTTATACTATTGCTATTACTATGTATATATAATATTCTCCTGGTTCTACTCATTTCACTTTGTCAGTTCAAGTCTTTCCAGGTTTTTTTTTGAGAACATCCTGCTCATCATTTCTTATAGCAAAATAGTATTCCATCACAATCATATACTACAACTTGTTCAATCACTCCCCAATTGATGGGCATGCCCTCAATTTC
>JAJPUD010028976.1:0-14249 GCA_023553655.1 Myrmecobius fasciatus
TCCGATGCCCAGGGCACAGGTTCTTGTGATACAGGGACTGGTTTTACGTGATAACCATTGCTTTTCCAGAAAGTATTGCTGAGTGTTTGAAATAAAAACCTGGAGCAACACTGTCATTTGTATATAAAATAATCCTGTTCCCAAAAAATCATCGTTTGGATCTGTGATGTCCTGTGAGAGGTTCAGCGGATTGCCCCCATTCTTTTTAAGCTCGTGAAAGGGAACAGTCTTTGGCAGGAAATTGGGAGCTTGAACAATTCCAGTATCCTTGAAGTTTGGGGTTGTGATCATGTTAGCCGTAATCATGGTGTCTCCAGCCTTGCCCCTTGGACATGATGTTTGCTAGGCGTCTTTGTGTCCCAAGGGAGTGAAGGAAACAGTCCTGAGCAATCCGCGGGCGCTCGAGATCAGCAGCAAGAGAGGGAGATTTTTCTTTTAAGAGGTGCGCGAGAGCCCTTGATTGACAGAACAGGCCTCTGTCCCCAGGTCATATACACTGTACACGCCCTCAAACACGTGCAGCGATCATTTCAAAGCACAGTTTGGGGGCAGTCAGTGACAGGAACCAAGGACCCGGCCTCCATCATCCACGTTGGTGGACCTGACGTGTCCCACTGAGGCAGGACCGCTCCCTTTGGATCCACGGGCGCTTTGCCTGGTGACCTGTCACTTTCCTTTGCATTCAGCTCCATTTTCTGGCTTCTAATAAAAACTCCCACCTCGTGACAATCTGCTTCCTCCAGTCCCTTACACTTCCTTTGCCCCCAATTCACTTTTTTATCACTAGCCTAGGAATTTCTCTTCTGTATTCCAAGCATTCCTGCCCGTTTCTTGGGGCCTGACAAGGAAGCTGAAGGGGGTTCCTCCCCAGGCACATTTTAAGGCTTTGTTCAACTTTTGGATTCTGGTAAAGCAACCGCCTCGAGTGTGTTTTCTCTTTGTGTTGGTATTGAGGGACTCATATTCCAGGAAGTTTCAGCCTTCAGGAGGTCAGGACTATAGAGCTGGGTCAGACCTTCAGTTCCTTGGTGGTCATCGTGTGGATTTAGGGGCCCTCCTGGTGGTGTCTGCCTGGGCCACTTGTGGAGAAGCGTGTTAAGGAGAAAGGACATTAAACCAGCTGCACCAGCTGAGAGACCCTTACCGCAGGGTTCAGTATTCCCATCTCACCTTTCTCTGTTTACCCCCAGCTTCTCACCTGGTGCATAAGTAAGCTGAAAGGATTTTCACACAAACAATATCAGTTCATTTGCACATTAAGATGTTCCTTTAAAATTGAGCTCATGCGAAGCGTGATTATTTTTTTTTTTGAGGGAGGTGGGGGGTGGAAATTTAAGTATTTATTGAATGCAGATGTAATTGAAAGAAAAAATAAAATCCCATTGGAACCCTGAAGCCGGGTGTGTTGTGTCTCTGGCCTAAAGACTAGGTGGCTCTGGCTCTGACACTTCCGTCAATCTAGGTCCAATCTTGAGGATCCGAACGCTTCAAAATAGCAAATCCTTCCTCATCTACAGAGTAAAGATTTCCAGGCAGCAAAGTGATGAAGGAAGCTGAAGAAGAAGGCCTGAGCACTGAGCCAAGGCTTTGAAAGCGCCTTCGGGCCAAATGTTGCCTTTAAAAATCAGAATCCTCCAGACTCTGGAGGAAGTGGAATCCTTCCTGTCCAATAAACTGCCTTGGGAGGGGCACCACTGGGCACCCACCCAGCTGAGGGAGTGCAGGTATAAGCAGTAATGGAGCTTTTAAGTTGGGGACTTCACTCCTGGCGGCCTGAAACACTTGGGGTTTTTATTTTAGGAAGCGGGACTGCAAAGTTGCAGCTGTAGGAGCCACCTTTTCCAGGCATTAGTTTTAAATGGAAGGGTTCTTTGGGATGGAAAATGCAGTGTTTAAGGATACCCAGTGGGGTTCCATCACCCATGGCCGGGCGTCTTTAATTTATGTACCTATGGCGCACAGAGCCCAAGCCAATGGCTGCCATGGAGAAGAATGGTCCCCCGTACTTGTTTTGGCAAAGGTGAGATCTTTGGCCCAAGTTATGAAAGCATTTGTGGCCTGGCTGGCCCCAGGAGGAGGGCTCTGGGTGTTAAGTATGAGAGAATTGGCCCCAGGCAGGCAGCTCAGGGCCAGAGCAAGCCTGGAGGGCTCCATGGAGAAGGGGCCCACCTCACACTGTCTGACCAGGGGGCTTTCCACTGCTTCCCTGCAGGAGGCATTGGCTCCTTCAGCTCTGAGGAAACAGAAGAATTGGAGTTGGGTTTGGAGGCCAGCTGGTATCCCCCACTGCCTGTGCCAGCTCCTGAGAGCAGGTGGCTTTCCAGTGTGTGAGAAGAGGCCTGACCTGGGCCTTTCTGTCCCTCACTGCCCCTCCCGGTGCCCCGGGGGCGAGTGCCAGGGATGGGCAGGGACAGGAGCGAGAATCCCAGGCTGACCTCCACCGGCCTTTAGCTGTGGGCCTGGGCAAGTTCCCAGGAGACCCCCTCCAGATTCCCAGTGCAGTCTGGGTCCTCTCGGGCCTTGACAGCTCCGCCCATGCAGGGCACTTGCTAGGAATCACGGGCTCCTCGATCCAAATGTTGTGAAGTTCGGAAGTCAGTGGGCTTGGAGAGGCAGCCCGGCGGGATGGGCATGGTAAAAAGCGGGCTGGCCCGGCCCGGCCCATCCTGGCTGTGTGACCCAAGTGGCGTTGCAGAAAAGGGGCCGACCTGCGTGGGTCTCAAGGAATCCCCCCATCTGTCCCGCGAGCCCCGGGCGTGCGCCTAGCCGAGTCCCCCGAAGGGCCTTTCAGCTTCATGGAGCCGTTTCCCTCAGTGTGGAAAGGCCGAATTAGCTTAGCCACATGTCATCCCAAAGGCCGCATCATGCTAACACTGGACATGTGCACATTGCATGCTGTTAAACGTGTGAGCGCCCAGCATGGGGGACCGAGGCATCAGAGGCCCGACACGCTCGGCTCCGAGACCCCCGGCTCCCCACATCAGGAGAAGGGTCAGAAGCAAAGCTCCGAGAAAAGTAGGTCCGATAACCGAGGCAGGTGGAGAAGATAAAGATGCCGGCGCTTCTCTGATGAGAGGGAGACAAGTCCGACCCGGGACACAGCGCGCTCAGGCGCCGCCACTCCCCGAGGAGAGAGAGACAGACTTATTCCCAAATGGCGCACGAGACAGTTCTGGGGAGAGAGCGCCAGCGGCTGGGCTTGGGGAGGGCTCGGAAAAAATCTTCCTATACTGGTCTGAAATGGAATCCAAAGCCTTTGGGTTAAGAAATCTGAACTTTCGGGGCAGCTGGGTGGCACGGTGGATAGAGCATCAGCCCTCAAGTCAGCAGCACTTAACACTTCCTAGCTGTGTGACCCTGGGCAAGTCACTTAACCCCAGTCCCCTAAGGGGGAAAAAAAGAAAAGAAAAAGAAAGAAAAAAGAGAAAGAAATCTGACTGTCTTGGACTCCTGAGGGAGATTATGCGGCGCCTTCTCCAGAGAGCTCTCCAGGCGTCCCTCGGGGCGGGTCTGTGGCTTGGAGTTGGGGGCGTCAGACAATGGCCTGGGGTGCTCAGTCTGTAATGCTGAGGGGCTCACGGGTCTGTACGTTTTGTTTCTGGCACGGAGAAGTTACGCTATTTAATAAAAGAGTTCACGGCTCTCTTGAAGAATAGTCCCATTCTTTTTCTATTAAGGTGGGGGGGAGTGGCCAAGGGAAGGAAGGATTGGGAAGCTTATATAAGTGAGCTCGGGTGACCTTGCTCCTGCTCCTCCCTCCCTCCAGGACAGTTCGTGGGCTAGAAAAGTTGGTGAAATGCTGCCTCCGGTGGGGAGGGATGAAGTAAGGAACTGTGGTACCCATCATTCCCAGGGGTGGGTCCCAATTGCCAGGGTCATCGATCCGAAACCTTGACTAAGAATCCACTATGGCGCAGACATTTGTGTTGGGTGTTGCGGGGGGGCCCCCCCCCAAATAGAAAATAATTCCCATTTATCTGGTTCCCTAGAGTGAGAATACAGAAAACTGGGCCCCGCCACTAATACCCAGACTCTGTGACCCAACTCTTGAGGATTAGTCTGTTGAGTGGATTAATTGGGGGGGGGGGAGAAGTTAAGTAAATATTTGGGCCTCCACAAAGAAGAAAAGGGAGCTGTCACTTTAATTAGGTCTTACAAGGATCAATTTTAGGCAAGCTGGAGAAGATGCCAGGCTGGTGTATGGCCCGGCGTCTGCCTCTGCCCAAGGTGGCCACCCTGGCAAGCACCAAAACGGGGATCGTCTCATCAGTGGGGGGCACCCCGTGTGTGGGTGCCGTACCCCGCCCAGCCTGGCCTCCCACCCAGAATTCGCCAAGGAGAGGCTCTTTGCACGCGGCATCATCCCCAGGCTGTCCAGTGCTTTGACCTCCTGTGAGTCCCTGGGGCCTTCCCCCATGGCTCACATCTGAGTTGGGATGAGACAAAGCCGGAAAGCTGAGCAGCCCCTGGGACTACGGGAGCACCCGCCTTTTGCCGTCCGGATTTCCAGAGCCTGGGCCCGGATGCACGAGATCCGGCTGGCAGCGTCTCTTCAAAGTCGTCCCTGTCATCCGCGGCTTTGTTCTTTGGCGTTTCCATCCCTGAGGAAATGCACACCTGATGCTGAGCCTATCCCTGGAGATGTGAAGGACGGATCTGGGGGACTATGGGCACAGGGGGCAGAGCACAGAGCTTGCATCCAGCTGGGTGCTTGGATGAACCACTCAAAGTCTGCCTCAGTGACTCCATCTGCAAAATGGAGAGTTCTAATAGAACCTGCTTTACTTACAGAAGCGCCATGAAGATCGACTGAATATACATAAAGTGCTCCACTTAAAAGTGAATCACTCAAACTCTGCCTCAGTGACTCCATCTGTGAAATGGAGAGTTCTAATAGAACCTGCCTTACAGAAGCGCCGTGAGGATGGACTGAATATACATAAAGTGCTTCACAAGCGTACAAGCTAGCTATACTAATGATAATTATAAGAGAGCAGAGGGGAGAAGTAGAAACCACCTGATTGGGCAACAGTCCAGATATAGGTTTTACACGTGGATGGCATCGCAGGGACATCACTGAGCGAGAGCGAGACAGAGAGGCAGATTTCATGAGAGAGAATAAGCTTAATTTGAAACATACTGACTTGGAGATGCCTTGAATGCTCCCAAGAGAGGGGAGAGCTGGAGACGGAGGGAAGGATCCAGAGGAGCTGAAATCTCCCTAAAGAATGGCCCAAAGGGCGATTCCCATTACTTATGGTACCGCCTTCGTGTAGTTAGAACAAAATTCGGTAGCGAAAGGGCACTCCGGCCCTTAGTAGCTGCATGACCATGGTGTCATAGGCTTAGGAGTAGGTGGCTCGTAGATGGAGCACCAGGTCTGGAGACAGGAAGACCTAAATTCAAATCCAGCCTCAATACTCATAGCTGTGTGACCCTGAGCAAGTTACTTAACTGCCTCAGTTTGCTTCTCTGTAAAATGAGCTAAGGAAGGAAATAGTAAACCCCTCTGGTTTGCCAAGAAAACATTCAGTGGGATCATGGAGACTGAAACAACGGAATAGCTGTGAGAGCTCAAAGGGAGCTTAAGAGACCCTCAAGTCCACACTTTCATTTTGCAGATGAGGAAATTGAGTCAGAGAAAGGTTAGATGAAGCTGCTCAGCATTCCCCAGGTAGTATGTGTCTGAGGAGGAATTTGAACCCAGAACCTCCTGACCCAATCCACTCTACCAGACTTGTTGCAGCTTTGACACGACCTAGGGTCTGCCCCTTCTCTCATTCTTGACACCCTCTTCTGGTGACTTTTCAGTTATTGTTGCCTCCCAGATCTAGGTGGTCAGCCCTAACCTCTCTTCTGACCCTCATCACCTGAACTACTGCTGTCCCCTTCTGAATGGTCTCCTTGCACCTTCTCTCCCCTCTCCAATTCATCGTCCATATAGCTACTAAAACAAGTCATTGCCTTCCTCTGCCCATCAGCCCCACAAGTTCCCATCCTCCATGTGACATTTAAAGCTCTTCCCTCCCGGCCCAATAAGAGCCTCCTCTCCAATCCAGCCTCCCGGCTTGGCTGTTTCTCCCACACCAACGTAAAGGTCTCTGGTTTGTGCCAGTGCAGGGAGGGCAGAAAGTCTCGAAGAAAAGGCAACGTGAGAGCTGGTGCCCGACATTTGGAGACCATGCTCTAGAGAGCAAAGCTAGTTGTATGGATAGACATTTCACAGAGGCAGGTAGAGGAAAACCTCCCAAAACAGCTTCAGAGTTGCTCCACGGGGCAGGGAGTCTTCCCGCTCACAGGAGCCTTTAAGCAGTGAGTGGATGACCTCCGGTTAGTCATGTCCTGTCTGGGCTGTCCCAGACCAGGGACTCAGAGAGGGAATCCGCCACTCTGGGATGCCTTAAGATTCCCAAGCAGCGATTGTGGAGGGCAGAGGTACATGGGAGCCACAAAGGTTCTTACAAACAAGTCTCAATAGACCCAGCAGCAGATCCCAGAGGTTTCAATCGTGCTCATCCCTCTGAGATCCTTTCCAACTTTGCAAGGTGGTTTGTGGGTCTCCCCCAGTGAGCTGTGAACTCCTTGAGCCCAGGGACTGGTTTGGTCTGGGGCCTTTCTTCACCCACCCCACCCTCCCACTCTTAGGCTGGCGCCTGGCAAGCAGGAGCACTGCATAAATGCCCCTTCCCTTGACTTAGCCCGATTCCCCGCATTTCCCAGGATAGCCAACCCCGGGTGAGTGTTTTCCTTCCATTAACTTTCCGACTGACATGTTGTCGCCGAATGTCCCTGTGTAATCAGGCGGCGAGGGCCCCATGTTCCCTTTCTTCGGCTCCCTAATTGTCACCTTCTCCCGCCACATACTGTCTGATTGGCCCCGGCTTTTGATGTTTGATGCCCCACATTGGCCACCGTCCGTCCTCAATGGCCCCGTTCTGGTTCATGTGAAAATCCACCCCCTTTTTTGTGTCCCCCGTGACAGGATGTTACAATACCATTAGCATTTGCAAAGGGACGCTCTGTGTAAGGGTCCTCCCCAGGGCGGGCTGCTCAGTTTGTGCCGCCCCATTATGCGCCAGACACAAAGAAGGCGGAGGCGGGCCCCAGCCCGCCTTGGGCCCCCCGCAGCCGGCCTTGTTCCCTGTCCGCAGCCGGGTGCTGAATGGGCTCTGAGGTAGGTAAATGAATGCAGGGTATGGTCGGCGCCCGCTTCCTTTCTGACCTCATCCCTGTACCATTTGTTTCCAGCCTTGTAGGGGGAGAGGAGGACATCGGGGCGCTTTTGTTTCCCATCATTTTCCTGCAGGTTGGGGAGTTAATGGAGACTTTGTCCGGAGGCAGCCGAGCAGAAAGGACACTGTTGCTGCTGTCACGCCTGAGTCAGGCCACCTCGGTGGTGCCGACCCAGAAATGGGCGCAGGAAAGTCGTCCCCCGGACGGCTGCGCCGGATTTTGCTCCGATCTTCAGGCAATTCACGGCGAGGCGAAAGGAGCCTCCGCTTGGTCCCCTCACCCTTTCTGATCGCAGCCACACACCTATGTACATACACACGCTGTTCTCCCAGGTAACCTGGAAGCCCCTTGCAGGCAGAAGCCAGTGTCACCTCAGAAATGAGACTGTTAGCCCTCCAGTCCGAGGACTTTTTGAGCCCCCCTGGCCAAGTTCCTGAAAGAACTAAAGTGGTTCCTTCCATATTCTTTTTTTTTTTCAAAACATCCCAGATGTAGAATTAGAAGGAAAGGCATGAAACAAGATTCCTTCATTTTTACAAATGAGCAAATTGAGGCACAAAGAGATCGGGGAGCATGTGTGAGGCAGGATTGGAACTCAAGCCCAGAACCCTTACACAGCACTGACCTATCATGACTACCCTCAGCCAGGTAGACCCGAGTGCCATTTGTTGATCGTGCTGGTCTGTCCTTCAAGATCCGGTGAGGCAGGGGAGAAGCCTTCCCCAGACTCCTAGAGCAAACATTAGCCCGACCGCTGGTTCTCAGGCAGCTCTGAGGAGCCCAGCTGCTGAGCTGCATCTCCTCTGTGCAGGGCAGACAGAGATTGTATGAGTCCCCAGGTGACCCATTCCTCTGCCTAGCACAAAAGTCTGCCTAACTGAAGGCACTATTACAAGACTAAATCTTATTCATTTTCTGTTACACTCTGTCAGCCTCCAACCTTTTGTGCCCCCGACACCGGTGGTTGTGATTACAGTTTAAGGGCAGGAGGATGGCACCCAGCCTGCCAGTCCGGCCCTGATAAAGAACAAGCTAGCTCCAAGAGGATTGTGAGCTCCTGTGACGGTGATTGGCCATCATCATTCCTTAAAAGGAAAAGAAAAATTACAAGAAACTGAGCGTCCGGCTGGCCCATGGCAAGGCAGCCAGAGGATGACTTTTCTCATGGAAAAAGAATGCCTTGAAATAAAGTGATCATTTTCTGGTCCACCAAGAGCTGATTCCTGGGAGGGGAAAGGGTTCAGAAGAATTCCCAAGATCCCAGACTACCTCCATTAACCCTGCCACCAGAGTGAGAAGAGACAAGGGGTATCCTGTGGCTGTCTATACTCTCTGAACATGTTGGGCTGCCCACTGGCTAGAATAAGGCCACATGAAGAGGCTGTGAAGGCTGGTTTAGCCAGAGTTTCTCAAGAAGACTGGAAGGAGAGTGAACTAACTTTACCTAAATATAAGATGTACAATTCAAAGGACCCATCCCCAAGTGTGATGGGACACAGAATCTGCTCTTCCAGGGGAGAGTATCATCACTATGAAGTGGCAGAATGGGTAGATGGATGAATGGGTGAATGGATAGATAGATGGGTGGGTGGGTGGCTGGAAAGATGAATAATAATTGGTTTAGTGCTTCCTATATGCTAAGCACTATAGACATAAAAATAAGTAAAAAGAAAGTCCCTGACTTTAAGGAGCTTGCATTCTACTGGGGGAAAACACTTAGAGGGTCAGAGTTAGAAAATGGAGAGAGGGAAAGAGATGGCTGGAAAGTGGTACCAGAAAGCTGGGATAGGGCAGGATGAGGTAAAAGCACCAAAAACAGGTCTCAGGGGCCATGGGGCAAAACCATGAATCCTGGTGTTAGTAGGGCAGGTGCAGGAAGCAGAATACATAGGATAAACTATGTAAAATGGGTCATGAGCCCTGCTACTTTTGTCCATGTAGGCTAAATGTATGGATCCTCCTGGGCCATGGGTCTGTCTAGAGTGGCCCATGGGGAGGCAAGAACAGACTGGATCTGTTAAGTGCTTAGCCCAGTGCCTGGGACATAGCAGGTGCTATGTCAATGCTTATTCGCTTTTCCATTTAAAGCCCTTCTTGGTCTGGACCCAGTCCATCTTTTCAAGCTTATTGCATGTCACCCTCCTTCAGACACTCCATGCTCTAGCCAGCCTTGTGTCCTTTATTATCTGATTTGATCCACATAACAACCCTCAGAAGTAGGTGTTGTTATCATTCATATTTTATAGATGAAGAAACTGAGGCAGAATGTGAAATGATCTACCCAGGATCAGAAAGCTAATGAATGTCTGAGGCCAGATTTGAACTCGCTTCTGGACTCCAGGCCCGCCTCTCTATTCACTGAGCCTTCTAGCAGCTTTAACTGAGATGATTCAGACTGGAGATGGGGGGACCAATTAGATGATTGTAATAGTTTAGATGGGAATTATGTGAGCTAAGAGTAGGGTGGAGGCTGTATGAGAGGGAAGAAGGAAAAGGTGGGAGGGTCAGAGAGGGAGAAATGCCAGGGCTGACATCTGGTTGACACCCAAAGGTGAAGGTGAAGAATCTAGGCTGGTGCCCAGGTAGTAAGCTGGGGTGATTGAAAGGATGATGTGTCCTCAACGGGAAGAGAGGAGAATTGGGGGGGGGGCAGGGGAGATGATGAAAATATAGCTGTATGTGTGTATATTTATAATGTAATATGATATATAATAATCTGTATGTGTGAAGGGTCCACATTGTTGAGCAAGGGGTTGTTGGGGATGCAGCCACCACTGGTGGCTTTGGAAAGGCTGGTTTCATTTGAGTTACAAGATGGGAAGCCAGTTTATGTAGCTGGCTTTTGGGGGGGGGGAAATGGTAAGTAGCATTAGGGAAAGTCAAACCAAGCCAAAAGGGTTTTTAAGGGATGGGTGTGTCTAGGGCAGGACAGAAGGAGACAGTGCAGAGAGATAGAAAGAGAAAATCAGAGGATATATGAGGGAAGGGGTTGACCTTGACCAAGAGAAGAGCTACAGAAATTGTGTCTCCAGAGATGGCAGAATTGAAGAGGGAATTAAGGATGGGTAGTGACTTCCGTTTTCTTGGTAAAGAGATGAGGTCCTCAGAAGAGAGGAGAGAAGGAGGCTGGGGGATAATAGTAGAGGGGATCCAAAGGTCTCCCTCATTAGCCATAAGCCCTTGTCCACCCCCCCCCCATAGTGCAGACCGAAGCTCGGAGGAAACTCGTCCACCCGGCACAACTGAGTCATTTCCTGGACCCCATGAGTAGGAACAGAGATTTGTTGAGATGGGAGTATCCCAGGTCTGATGTTGGGCAAGGTTGGGTCATTTTGGACAGGACCCAGGAGCAAAGAATAAGAATAGAGCTGTGCTGGTTTCCCGGGGTTGTAGAGCTGGGAAATAGAATGAAGGGGTTGAAGGACACAGTGAGGAGGTGGAAGAGGCTCTGGAGAAGGGATTTCAGGATTCTCCATCATGGAAGTACCACCCTTATGGACATCGAGGAGATCAAGGTCATGACCATCCCTAGTATGTCTGTGGTGGGGTGAAGATAAAGGTCTTGAGAGTGGAGGAGGCTGATCAACTGTGGGTTTTGGGGGGAGATGGACATGGAATCTAAGGAGCAGGGTTCAGATCCTGCCCCTGGGACTTTTGTGTGACATTTCACTTTTCTCATCTGTAAGATGAGGGGCTGGACGGAGTGTTCTCTGAAGCCCTTTCCCTCTACGTGTGAGTCTGTAGATCAAAGTCATCGGATGTAAAGGCGAGTGTGGAGGGCAAAGGAAGGCTGGGGACTTCTCAAAGGAGCGCACAGAAAGGGCATAGGGGAGGCAGGGAGCCAAAGCAAAATGGATGCAAAAGCCCCATTGTGCTTCCTTTGGGTCATCCCCGATGGAGACTCCATCAGATAGTCAGCAAGCACTTCCCCTCGGCTCCCTGCTGGTCTTTAAGTCATCCCCATGTCCCTGTTCCCCGATGAATGCTGGTCACTAAGCCTGTCCTGAGCAGCTAATCTCGGGGAGGGAATGAGGAAGACAGGACACTGGGAACGAGCCAAGGAGATGATTCATGTGTCAGGGAAGGGAGAGGGGGGAGGGAAGAAGGGAGAAAGGGGAAGCCAGAAAGCAGCCCCCTCCCCCTCCGGCTTTGAGTGGGGTCCGGATTTCCCATGAAAAGGATTAGGGGAATATTCATGACTGGAAGTTCAGCAGGTGACACCTGAGGGCTGGCCACTCATCCCTTGGACAAACAATCCCTCCCTCGGGATTGGGAGGCAGCGGGACCCTCGGTTGCCAGGCTGGCCGTGGGGGGCTTCCCCTGGGCCGGCCCGGCTCTGCCTCCCTTGCCTTCCCCTCCCAGGAGATTGTTCCTCAGGCTGGCCTTTCTGTCCCGAGCAGAAGCCAGACTCCGCTCTTTCATTCCCAAAGGGGGGGGGGAGTGCAGTGGGGGAGCGGGGCTGGATCTCGGGACATTACTTGACAAACAGAATGGTATCTTAGCATCGGAGACCCCCCTCAACAAGGGGAAGAAAAGGCCTTTCTCCAGCAGTGAGTGGGGGAGGGGGCGGGGGCTCGGCTTCTCCAAGTTGGTCCTGAAGTGTCTGGGAGAGGAGGCTGGGGGGGGGGGGCTCCCTCGGGGCCTGGGCAGATGGAACATGGCATTGGGGGGGGGCATCTGCAGCCACTCGCTAGCCTTGAAGATCAACACCAATAACCCAACAACTGACCAGTCCATCCCTAAAGAGGGAAGCAGGAATAACTCTTATTTAGTAATAATAACAGCCCTCACCTTCTAGACTGATTGTGAAAAGCGAATGAGATCCTAGGGACCCAAAGGGAGGGTCCCACAGGGAGGGTCCCACAGGGAGGGTCGGGAACTAGTATTATTATTGTCTGAGAGAATACAACTTCCTTCCTCCTTCCTCTGCCATGGCAGGACTGCCTGGGGCTGCAGCAAGAGCCCTTCCCCCCCACCCTCCCACCTCCCCACCCCCGTGTTTGACCAGGGATTTTTGCTCAGAGAGGAAGCAGAGCGGACAAACTAGCTTCTAAACCCTGATTAAGCTCATTGAGCTCTTGTTATTGTCACCGGCAAAATCACTGTTTCCAGATACCCCAAAGAAGCACACAGAAGAGAGCCCCCACCCCATCATCCCTAGGCAGTCGGGACCCTCGGGGAAAGTCCCCCTCCTTTGCCCATCTGTTAACAGCCTCTGCTGGCTTGCCAGGACGGGCCCAATCCCTTCCCAAGTTGTTTGGGGAGGGGCAGTGGCTGGTGCTGAGGGCAGCATGAAGACCCCCGCCCGGCTGTCCCTAACACCTTCCACCAAGGACCCTGGGGGTCCGTCCCTGCAGATGTGAGCGGGACTGCCGGCCTGGCCGGTCAATCCGGTCTTCTCCTAATTGATGAAGTTAAGTCAACAGAGCGAGCCGGGCCGGCTGGCCCTCAGCTTGGCAAATATTGAGCCAAGTCTTCAGGACTGCGCACGAGACGGTGGCTTTGTGCCCTTTGTCGCCATGAAGTGCAGCCCTCTGTGCACACAAGGGAGGCTGTGATCTGGAGCCCGACGTGTTTACTCGGCCAATATAAGCCGATGGCCAGCTCTCCCAAGGCCCACGTGCTCCCCTGGCCTCCTGACTCCCTGTGGCCACTGAAACAACCCCTTCTTCTCTTCTCCTCAATATTCTGTTGGCACATTTTGGGGTTTGGGGGGGAAATAGGTCCTGGCTGTATTAGTAGGGAGCAGGACCCAACCTCTAGGGAACTCCCGTTCAGGACATCACCTCCTCAGTCCTTGTCGTCAGAAGGTGTCAGAAGCAGGGCTAGGCAGCCACAGCTGGCCCTCCTATAATGATGCAGGTGATCGCAGAGTTGTCCCAGTGTCCCCTTCTCCAATGCTAGCGATGGTCAGTGGCTCGCCAGCCCCAGAGTCTGAGGCAGGAGGGTGACAGCAGCTTCCACAGTGACCCCAAGAATGAGATTCTTCACAAGGTGCCCTTTCTTTTCCCCTCCCAACACAGCCCCGGGATGGCAGGGGCCATGCTCCTGCGACTCAACTAGCCTTTAAAATAGCCCAAAATGTCCTGGTGGACAGTGGCAATGCAATCGAAATCCTAATGAGACGGCTGAGGGTCTGCAGCCCGGCGCCCAACGTGAGACTTTCCCGTTCAACTGATGCCTTTGACAGGATTGAGGGGTTCTTGGTTTCCTGAGCTGCCCCCAAACCTAAAACCTTCAGTGGGGGTGGAATCACCCATGGACTCTTTATCTGCAGGAGGAAATCTGGTCCTCCTGATCCTCCAGCAAGAGCCAGAGAGGAACCTCTCAAATCAAGGGGGCCCGAGGACTCTCACCCTGAAGTCCATGAGCTTTTAAACATATGTGTGACTATTTCAATATAATTGGTTCTATTTATGGTCCCGTGTGCCTACTGTGTGCCTTGAAAAACCTTATTAAGTGTAAACCGAACAAAAGCAAATGGCTCCAAAGTTGTGCACGAGGAGGTTGGCAGGGAGGAAACAAGGAGATGGTGCTTGAGGGGGAGGAAGGTGGCTCTGTGAGCTGGCACTCAGGAGAGAGCCTGGTCCGGGAGCCGGGGGATGGAGCATCGTCTAAGGGAAGAGCAGGAAGCAGACCATGGAGATGGGACCACCGACTGTGGGGATGGGGACGTTGGAACCTGGTGAGGGCAGGCTGGGAGGGACTAAAAGTGGTTTATAGAAGCTACACGGGACATGGACTAGAGAAATAAGGGCCACGATGAAGGGAATGGTCAAAGGAAGGAAGAGAGGCAGAGACAGACTGACAGAGACAGAGATAAGGCCACTGAGGGGTGGACGGAGCCTTGAAGTCTAACCCCTTCCTTTTGCGACTGAGAAAACTGCAGCCTGAGAGAGGCTAAGTGATTCCTCCTAAGTCCCATAGCCTGGAAGCAGCAGACTTCGCTCCCGGTCCTCCAGCGCCCTGCCAGCTCCCTGCCCACCCGGTCCTCCAGCTCCCTGCCCACCCGGTCC
>JAJPUD010028978.1:0-14248 GCA_023553655.1 Myrmecobius fasciatus
CTATATGAAGCAGTATTATTTTGCTTCATGGGTAATATTCAACTTTTACTGCCTGAGGAAGTTCTGTCCAGATTTGTTTGCTGGGTGCACACTGTGCACAATGTACATAATGACCACTTCCTTTTGGGCCTTGGGCCAGGAGAGCATTTGCAAAAGAAGTTTTTTAGACTGGAAACAACTGATTCTGAAGTCTGTTTAAAGGCAGCCATCTCAATGGGCAAATTACTGGCCTAGACACTGGATGTCACTTGTTCTAAGACAGATTTCACTGAGACCAGAGACAAGCATTCTGGTCTGCGGAGTCCCTGGTCTCCTCAATGGGAAGTTCTCAAGGGTGAGAAGTCACTGCTGACAGACAGGAGTCCTGACAGGAGGTTGCCTGGCTCAGCCCCATGTTCTCGGGCCCCAGCACTCGGCCGAGAGCTGCCTTGGCTGCCTGACTCAGGACATTATTCTGCTCTTTGGAGAAGAGCTTTCTCCCCATCTGTCAGGCTCCTCCTCCTAGATTTTCCAGCCTTTCTCATCTGCACACCCAGAGAAATACATGAAGGCTCCAGAATTCTGAGCCCCATCACAGTCCCACTGATGGGATAAAAGACCCCATGTCATCTGACTCAGCCCTGAGTCACTGATGCAGGATTCACCATTCACACTAATTATTCCTAGCTCTAAACAGCTAAGAAGACATGCTGTGCCCTTTTATCCGTCTCCAGCTTCTTCCCTCCCTCTGCAGTCCTGCCATGGGTATCTCCTACTTGCTGATAGAATCTTTTAGCTTAGCAGGCGGCTTTCCCCTGAGATAGCCAAAAGCTGTCAGCCACAGCTTCCCTTCCCAGGCCTGACAATGAAGAAGTTCCTCTTCGGTTCAGATTGTCAGGGGTGTTCCCTCTCCTCTGCCTAAGTAATGATGTGCTCTTTGGGGGCTCCTGTCCTGTCACCTGGAGGAGAGGGGGTCTGTACCCAAATTGGGACTAGAGAGACAGGCCTAGGCTGCACAGTGCCTCTTTGCCCTGTGACCTTGAAGGGGTTCTGGGGGAGGAAATGGCAAACCACTCCAGTGTCTTTGCCAAGATAATCTCAGGGACAGTATGGTCCATAGGGGACTAAATAACAACAGGGGCTCCACCTTCATACATGAATCAGCACACACCTGCCCAACTCCCCCCTTCCAATGAACTTCTCTCATGGACTGTGTGTCTGTAAACTGAACCTCAGAAGGCTTGCAATGTTCAGCAAAGAGCTAGGGAGCAGACATTATTTTATTACTCCTTATGCTGTATCTGAGATCACCACTGTCAGCTAAATTTCCTCCTTCCTTTTAAACAAATGTCCCTACTTTTCCTAACAAGTAACAGACTGAGGAGACAAGGGAGAAGGCTGGAGATGACAGCAGGGAGAGCCAAACAGCTTCTGTTACCCCAAAATGAGGCCACCTGTTCACGCTCTGGGTGCCAATCAGCCCTTGGCACTATACAGGCGATACACACACATGCATTTTATGGACACTTTGAGGGTACCAGCATTCCTGACAGGTGCCAGCTGCTCCCAGCAATGGTCCCACCACCACACCTCTCCAAATTGCCCTTTAGAAATAGTTTAAAAAAAAAAAGTCTCCAATATCTGAGCTTGGGGTTAAAAATTAACTCTACCACCATTATGGCTTCATACTGCTGTCTGGTAGCAGACACAGGTACCTTTGCCAAGGTGATTAGGCTGGGTCTGAGTAAGGGAAGCAAGGTGACATGGGAGCTATGGGTACCTTCACGTCTCCAGCCCCAGAAGTCTGCTTCTGTACTCTGGCCCAAATGGCAGAGGCTGGTTATTCCCAGACAAATACCAAGGAACTTGGCAGCTGCTGCCACCATTTCCTCCAGATGTTAGGGAGGCCAATCCTAGGAAAAGGTCAGGTTTCATAAAGAAGGAACATGGGTTGAAGAGGAGAGGTAAAGAATCTTTTGGTTGATAAATATGCCAAGAGACAAAAAAGCAAATGGGTATGAAAATTAGTGCCTGTCCTACTTAGAAAGCTTTATGTTTCTGAAGAAACTGGCTTTCTTTCTTTCTTTAAATTTTTAAAAGACTGGTCTCTCTCTTGCTAAATATAGCTAATTTTGTGATGGGGAATACTTGGATATAGCTGATAGTTCTTTTTGTTTTATGTTTCTGCAGCTCAAGGAACTCTATCTCTCTCTCTTTTTTGCTGAGGCAATTGGGGTTAAGTGACTTGCCCAGGGTCACATAGATAGGAAGTGCTAAGTGTCTAAGGCCAGATTTGAACTCAGGTCCTCCCAACTTCAGGGTTGATGCTCTATCCACTATACCACTTAGCTGCCCCAGCTCAAGGAACTCAACACTCAACATGTCTCAGGAACCAAAGAAAGAAAATTTCCAAATTGTACTTGCACGAGACCTATCCAATATGAATGTCCAATGAAACTGGGCTGAAGAGTCTAAATCCTAAAGAAAACATGAATATGCCATGGATCTCTCTAGTTCTCTGCCATGTCAGAAAGAGTGGAGAAATCTGATCCTTTCTCAATGTTGGTAAAGAGAGAGAATAAAAAAAATTAAAAAAAAAAAAAAAAAAAGACTCTAAGACTGAGCACTATACAAGAGTTTCCCTGAAGATCTAATTTGTCAGTCATAGGAGTTTGGAGGTAGAAGGGACAATTGTACTAGGTTTTTGGACAAGAGTTACATACCACTGAGAACATCTGGGCTGATGTATGCTGGACTCCCCCTCTGATCCTTCAGCAAGTCATCCTCACTCACAAGGTGCTTTCCAAGACAGAAGTTGGTGATGGTTATCCTGTGGGTTCTGGGAAGAGAAGCAAGAGAAAGAGGCATTCAGTCAGCATCCCTCTTTGTATCTTTTGCTTGCTTTTGGTGTCTTTTAAAAAAAAAAAATTATGTTTGCTATCTTTCTAAAATTTTCAATAATATTTTATTTTCCCCCCAATACATGTAAAGACAGCCTTCAACATTCATTTTTTCACATTTATTTATACTTTTTTTTTTTTTTGGCTGAGGCAATTGGGGTTAAGTGACTTGCTTAGGGTCATAAGTTAAGAAGTGTTAAGTGTCTAGACCAGATCTGAACTCAGGTCCTCCTAACTTCAGGGCTAGTGCTCTATCCATTGCTCCACCTAATAGCCCCAACATTCATTTTTGTAAGACTTTGTGTTCCAAATTTTTCTCCCTCCCTCCCTTACTTCCCCCCTCCTCTACAAGACGGCAAGCAATCTGATATAGGTTAAGAATGTATAATTCTTAAACATATTTCCTTATTTGCCATGTTGTGCAAGAAAATCAGACCAAAAGGGAGAAAAACATGAGAAAGAAACAAACAAATAAAAGATGAAAATACTATGCTTTGATCCACATTCAGTTTCCATAATTCTTTCTCTGGATACGGATGGCATTTTCCATCCCAAATCTATGAAAATTACTTTGAATCCCCACATTGTTGAGAAGAACATTTGGTGAATTTTTAAATAGTAAGCCTGAAGTTAAGGAAGTCTTCTCCTAGGACTTAGGAAAACCTAAAATCTCAGGTAAATCTTTGTCTAGTTCTCATGACCTCTTCCCCCCCCCCCAAAAAAAAAAAAACAACAACCAAAAATATTTCCAAGAAATATTTTGAATTTAAGGCAGTCTGCCTGCCCCTCAGAGAGGTACACTGGGAGCAAAAAAAAGCAAAACCAGCATTTGTTCCAACTTGGCCAATCCAGCTGGCACCCTCTTGACCACCATTTTCACTAGTTCCCTCTGCCCTGCTGGTCCCTAGGCTAAACATCTGGAGCTATCTGTAACAAGCTCAGAACCAGAAGGGATCCACTTGTAGTTAGTATGAAAGGTCATTTGCCCTCAGGGCCCCATTTATCTTAAACATTCAAGGCAGGGAAGCTGCCTAACCTGGATCCCTACCTATGATGCTAGCATCATTACAGATAGGGATGCTGAAATTCTCTCTGAAGATCCCAGAGTGATAAACAAGATGTCTCTGGGTTCCAATATTTCTATTTTTTATGACCCATCCCCAAACTGACCTGAATCAGAAGAGATATCACTTAATCCTCTAAACCTCCAATCTACTTCTGCATATTTAGCTATTATTCCCCCTCATCCATGGACTCTATACTCCAATTAGGCAAGGACTATGAAACCTTCAGGAAAATGTTAGCTCCTTGTGGTAGACATTACTTTGTGTCTACAACCTTAAGCCCAACCCAGTACCTTGAACAGTGACTCCCTTCAAATTTGGGCTGAAATATCACTTCCTACTGGAAGTCTTTCCTGATTGCTACTCTCTTCTTGCCTCCCATATTACTTTATATATATCTTGTATTTTTCTGTGTACATGCTATTGCTTCTCCATGTTCTCTCCCCGCTGCCATCCACTAGAATGTAAGCTTCTTGAGGGTCTGCATCCCCAGAATGGAGAATGGCACTTGGTACATAATGCTTGCTGAACTAAATCCCAGAAACTGAGAATTTGAGGGTTGAATGGACAGGCTCTCTAGCCACCATCTAATCCAAATCCTCTATGCCATTACTAACCAAAGGCTATCTAGCTTCTGCTTGAAGATCTCTGCCATGAAGTGGGAGAAAATTCAGGAAGAAAGACTCTCCACTATTCAAAGTGAAACCCATTTCACTTTAATATCACTCTAGTTTTTAGCAAGTTTTCCCTGACACTAAAGTCTAAATTTTCTCTCTCTGCACAATCTGCCCATTATTTGAACCTAACTAAGCCTAATTCTTTCACTCAAGAGTCCCTGGAATACCTAAAGACAGTGGTCACACTCCAGGGTCAATCGGATCAAGGGTTGCTTCAGGGCCCTTCCCCATGCTGGTTACCATTCTCTGAACACTTTAAACTGTGGTGCTTGGAATGCAATATAATGTGTAGTCTGGATAGGGTATGATGCTTCGAGCCCACCACCTTCTCATCCCTGGGAGCCAGGACAAGAAGCCACCATGTCATACTCCTGACTCATAGTGGAGGCCCTAACTTCCCCAAGGTCATCAGCATACTGAATTTCATTATCAGACAGGTGCCTATAAATGCTTGTGAAACTGAAGTTGCCCCTCCAAAAAACCAAGACCACATGTGGAGCTCTTCCATGTGTAGATCTTTTCTAGATGGTGCTGGGAATACGCCTCCCCTTTTGGCCTGACCACCACCTTGCTTGGGGTAAATCTGTTTATTCCTTGAGGTTCTGCTCAGATAGCTGTTTATATATCTGAAACCCAATAGGAAGAGAACAGGAAGATTCCTCCTTAGCACCCTGCCTGCGAGGCCATGTAAAATCTCATGTGTAGTGTACTTAGCTTCCTCTTCTACCAGCTCTTGTGAGCAAGGACTGTATCTCAAGTCTTTTCCATCTCTCCAGGCAGCAATGGCTTTGCCTCTTTTTGTTGTGTTTTGATTAGTCCCACATTTTCATTGATCTTACTAAAACCCCTTGGAGAGCAAACTGTTTTCACTTCTACATATCCCCTAGCATCGAGCACAGCCTACTGGTATGTAGTCATTGTTTGAGAAGTATTTGGTGAATGGCAATGGCTCTCCCCCTTCCTCAGGTCTTAGAAGTAAGCATCTTATCCTGGCTTTAAAGATTAGCAATGAACTCTAAAACTTTGCCTGATTTAATTTCCTTTAGAATAATAACTACAATATTTCCCAAGGAGAGAGCACAGCTCATCTTCTCTAGCAGAAAGAACTCCAGGGGATCAGGCAAGTCTGAGTCATTTGGCCATCTCAGTCTATAGCTTCCCAGAAGAAGGGAAAATGGAAGGACTGCCTGGCCCTGAAGCAATAGCTCACACAGGACTTAATCATTCTCTGCCTTTTCAAAACACTATTTACAAGTCAGTGCATGCTGGGCCGATGAGATCATCGAAGAGATTGTCCAGGAAGTAACTGAGCCAGTTCAAGGAGGCAGCAGCCCAGCCACCAACAACAGAGAGAACTGCAGAACTGTAATGAAGAGAGAACTCTATATTATCTTCCCTTGGTCTTAAAAGTTAAGAACAAAACAGACACAGGAAAGAATTTCTTTTACTTCTGCCATCAAGAAGATGCTAGTTCTCCCTCCCCCCATAATAACATACAAGGCCAGCTTCACAAAATACAGCCAGGCCTGTACCAGTTAATTTAGAATTTTTGTATTTAAATTAGCAGGTACACAAATGCTAGGGATTGCCTGGTACTATTTAGTCAAGGAAGTCGGCTCTAATTTATAATTACAGAATCTAGTTCTACCTCAATATCACTACATAATGCTGTGCTAAAAAACCAAAAAACCAAACCCTTGAATACACAGGTTTTCTAGGTGGTTAACCTCTGGATACATCTTTAAATTTGCTTACATAGTAAACTGCCTTCTACTGGGGAGAAAGAGGAAATTGACAATTTGGGTAGGAGCCCAACCAGTAAGGCTACCCCCAGATTCTGCTTATTCAGAAGACAAAAGAAACATGAGGCCAGCCTTGCCAAATTTACTCTGGATTTAGAAGCCAGGAATATTTATAAGTGTCCAAGTAATTAAATAGTTTCCATCCATTATTTCATGTATGTAGCTCAAGGGCAGGATGAAGCGCTATGTACTATAACCCTTCTCCAAACGTAACATGGGAAAAACCCAGAGTTAAAAAAATGTTCTTACATATAACTGGGGAAAAGATATAATACTAAATAAAACTGGAAAAAAAACAAACCAACCCAGGATATCTACCCTTTCCTCCCTAAATCTCCATGAGAGCAGGTTTAATATGAGTGGGGGCAAGTTCAGGAGTTCCCCGGAGAAAGGAGTAGAAGCCTTCTTTTCAAAAGAGAAATGGTAAAAGGTAATCAAAAAGAATTAAGAAGAGAATGGATAGGGAGGAAGCTCTTAAATGTAGTATAGTTTGTATGAGTGGTACTTGGTAATTTTTTAGAAAGTAATTGGGTTTTAGGGTTTTGGAGAAATGCAAGGTATGAAGAAAATGAGCTATTTATAATGAGCTTGAGAAAACTGACAGTTGAGAAAACTGGCTTTCTCTGCTTCCAATTCTCCTCTTGTACAATTCTCACTCAAGTCCTTGGGTCTTACAGTCCAACTAAAGGCTGGACCTTTCCAGTAACTGTCAGATGCTTCTTTCCACTCTCAGGAATGGGCACAATAGCATCTCATATATCCAGTAAAACCAATGACACAGTCATGCCAAACCTAATTAGTTCTAGGCATATATAATTGGGTTGGGAGAGGGGACTAGATTCCATGGGGAAAATGTTACAAAATGTTGAGTGGCCATATAAGGTTAATTAGATTTGGTTTTATTGTGAAATGACACTGATTTGGGAGACCTTAAGGGATACATATCTTCACTCAGTTTAATTAAAAAAGTTCACAATTTATTATAAGGTAAATACTGAAAATACCAAAGATGACACAATAACAATTTTAAATGTGTCAACTCTGGATTTGCTGGCTTTTGGCATAATAAAGGCCTATGTTATGCAGCAAAGACTATGGCCTTTTGGGACTGCAATGAATGTCAATCACAGGACCAGGTAAAAGAGGTAATGACTATCCAATGTTCTAATCCTCCCAGGGTTTTCAGATACCCCAAAACCACATAACTACTTCAGCAGTATTCTCCAGCACTTGCCTTGGCACAAAATAGGTGGGCAAAAACTGAGTAAATGGGACAGGAAAAATAATTTCAAGACTCTCAAGCTAATCAGAGCTGTCTAACCAGTAAGTCTGTGAAAAGCAGACCCCCAAAGTGTTTTTCAGTCACCTCCAAGGGTTCCAATCCAGGGTTTAAGGATTAGCAAGCAATAGCTGCTGGCAAACACCATGAGAGGTCCGCTTCTGGAAAGTGGACTTTATGGACAAAGCCCAGGGAGGAGACTTTGTGAGTCCCTTTGTGAAGCCTTTGAGGTCCCCATCTTCATGGAACAGCAAACATATATGTGTATAACATGCCATAACCAGAGTGGAGCAACTGAGTCCCAGTGCAAGTGACTGATCATTTCCAATAGACCTGACAAGGAAGGCAGTTTGTGGTTTTATAGGTACAAACACTTTCTTTTGGTGGCAGGGACTTAGTACATAAAAGCTGCTGCCCTTCATGGGAAGGGAATGGCAAGTGTCAGGGCTCTGAACTCTGCTGGGCTGGAGTTGACTACAATGAGTTCAGAACAAGAAGGAGTCCACTGGCAACTTGTTTAACGGCCTGTCTAGTGTTTTCTGACTTCCCATATAAACTTCACTTCAGGAGAGTGAGTGTTCTGACTACTTGATCCTCATTTAGCTAGATCTCCAGGCAGTTTTTATCAACTAGATGGCACAAGGGGTATGCATGTGCTTTCAGATCAGCTGACAGAAACTAAGATGTTTTCCAACAATCCCAGTCCCTTGAAATGCGCCAGACTGAAGCTTAGCGTGGCAGTTCTGCAAAATGCTTTTAAACCACATGAATGAGCCTATGAAATTGTAAGAGCATTAATTTTTGTTTTAGACAAGTTTCCAGCACTGGAATCTTTTGTCTTAATTCAGAATCCCTCTTCTTAGTTTTTGTTTTCTGGACTGCACAGGGCTTTAAATAACACCACCGAGTCAACTGAGAGTGGCTATCAGATAAAAAGACTGAGAAACATTGTTTGGATCTTCAAGCTGGGCATATTCAAAGTGGCTTAAGCAGAGTGGTTTGGTTAGCTGTACTCATTTGTTTATAAGGGAAAGTTGGGGGAGGGGGAAGTTGAAAGGAAAGTGAGTGATGGAAAAAAAAAAAAAAGAACATCAATAAAACATTTGAAAAATGAAGTGATGACAAGCTTGGCCCTACAAAGGAGAAGATACTTCCTCCATCTCCTTGGCAGAGGCTGGTGTGCATGCGTGCGGAACATTTGCATAGTATATCAGACTGTTTTGGATATATTTTTTTCTCTTCCTCTTTTTCTATTTTTCTTTTCTTTCTTTTTTTTTTGTAAAACAATTTCTTTGTTATAAGGGAGGGTTCTCTGAGGAGAAAAGAAAGGAGTAAATCTTGGTAATGTAAAAACAAAAGATATCAATAAAAATCTATTTTAAAAAAGTGTTTAGTGCAAAGGTGACAGCTTGCTTCTAGGTAATTCTACATCTTCAGGACAACTATGCAGGAATACCTGGGGACATTTCTGTCATGTCAATAGTGTGGGTCCCTGGCCAAATCTTTTGAAAATGATCAAAGTGAAAAATGGCCAATTGGGCTCCAGAGTTCATAGAGAAGGTCACAGATCATCAGAGCAGGAAAAAAGATTGGAGTTCTTAACCTGAGGTATGTGAACGTCTAAAAAAATTTATCTTAGTTCTATTTCGAAATAGATTGATTTCCTTTGTAACTGTCTTTTTTCTGGGAAAGAACCCATAGGCTTCATCAGATTGCCAAAGGGGTTCATCACACAAACAAAGCAAAGAAACCTCAATCTTATCTGACTCCATTTTCTAGATTAAAAACTAGTCTGGAGTCCTAGACTCCATTCTAGATTTCTAGATTTGAGAAACCAAGGCCTACTGGGGAAGGAAGGAGGAGAGGATGGGAAGCATGTTTCCTGGCTCTTCACTCTTAGCACTGGCAGCAGAACAGCTTTCTAAAGTTGGCATTTTAGGATTTGCCAGAAATCTATTTTGTATAAACCAATACAACTGCACTGTACCTGGCGAGACCACAAACTTGCAGGGAGCAACTGTTGCTTTGAATCTTTGCCCCCAGCTCTTAGTACAGTGCTTGACAAAGAGCAGGAGTTCTTTGTCACATTGAGGACACCTTAATACACATGTGACTTTGGATAATCACTATTTCTCTGGGTCTTAGCTTCCTCTACTGCAAAATGACCTCTAGGGCCCATTCCAGCTCTAAATCCTCAAACAAGTTACATCTTGTCAGGGTCCACATTTCTTTATCAGTAAAATGAGAGTTACACAAATTATTTTGCTGATAAGGGCCCAGCTCTAAATCACATGCTCCCGATGACTCCTACTGAGGAGGTAGCATGGCTTTCAACAGGAGCAGTGACCACCTTAGCTTGGAGTTGGGGGAAATCCTGTTTGTCAGACTTCCTCTTCTGGCCAACCCAATCTCTGTCTCCTCTGCAAATCTCCACCCAGACCTTACCCTTCCTGAGTTAAGCCACCTTTTAAAAATTAAACTTCGCTTTCCCCATTTCTCTTGCTCTGATTTTGTTCCAGGTGACACAGCAAGCTGAACCTTTCTGCTTTGTCCCCAGCTGGCAGCTGAATCTCAGGCAGGGGCAGTCTTGGGAGGAGGAGACACTTGGCAAGCTGGCCCTCGGAGGACAGAGTACCAGTCTTGGTACCAGTATTCTGGGAACCTGAGACAGCTTGAGGGCTGACATTCCAGTGGTGGGGATACATCACCAGAGGGCCTGGGCTTTGGGGCTGCCTTTGACACACAGAAGCTGGGCAAGTCATTTCGTTTCTCTGAATCTCCATTTCTCCATCTGTATGTCCTCCCAACCTCACAGGGCTGCTGTGAAGAAAGCACTTTTATACCTCAAGAGTGGATTAAAAAGATGAGCTCATACAGCTTGGGGAAGAGGGTTGTGAAACCTCCATTCCTCTTAGCCCAAGAAATGAGACAGAGAGAAAGGCCGCCATTGTTCTCCCCTCTAGCACCAGTGACAGCGCCAGGGTGGTGCAGGGAATGGCTCATCTCTGTCATTGTATCTCGAGTACCTTGCATAGAGCCTGGTGCCCAGTACCTGGCACTTAATCAATGCTAGCTAATAAGACCTAACTCTCTAAATCTGAAGGTTAAGGGAAGAGACTTCGTTTTTAGTGTTCCTTATGAGCAGACCTAAGGCTTAGCCAAACAGGAGCCCTTCCTTCAGGGCTAGAATAAGACACATCATCAAAAGTCAAGGAAGGCAGAAAGTGGGTAGGGATAAAATCTGGTCAAATCCCATGTTTTATGAGCCTAGATGATGACAACACAAGATAAGCCCTTTCACAAGTCTGTGAATGTGCTGCCTGGCAAAGGGCGGCACATATAAAACAAGAAAGAAGGCCACAGATCCTGGTCATCAGAATTTATCTGATGTCAGAATATCAGAGCTGGAGAGAAGCCTGGATATCCCCTAGTTCAAACTCCATCATTCTACAGAGGAGGAAACTGGAGTTGGAAAGGAAAAGTGACTTGTTCCAAGTCCCTAGACTACTTGGCGGCAGAATCAGGACTAGAAGCTGGACCCTCTGACTACATGATGTGTCCTGAATAATGGCAAACCTGTTGGAAGGAAATGTTTAGAGAGAGTGAAGGAAAGGAGAAAGAAAAGGGGAAAAAATAGGGGGGAAGAGAGGGAGAGAGAGAAAGATAATGAGAAGGGAAGAAAGATGCAAGGAGAAGAAAGAAGGGAGAGGAAGGGGGAGAGAAGACAAGGAGAAAGGAACTGTTTCAAACTAGTAGGATGGAACTGTCGCACTGAATAAGTGTGTACAAGGGGAAACTCTTGAAACCTTAAGCAGCAGCATTCTAGCCTTCCATTCCAGCTCCATTAGCTCTGCATGGGAGGTGAACAGAATTGAAAAGGTAGCCCTAAATGACCTTGGAGGCAGGGCACATCTCCGAAAATGAACCTTTTGTTCTTAGTTTAGATAGTCACAGAATTTTTGAGCAGAACAAGCCCTAAAGTATCACTTAGTCCAACTTCCTTCATTCTATAGATGAGGAAACTGAGGTTTAGAGAGGGGAACAGATGGCCAAGCCCAAAGTCACTGAGGCAATCTAACATATCTGGTGAAGATGAGAAATCAGGATATCTCAGGAAAGAAAAGTTTATTAGATACCTACAAAGCATTCTGTCCTAGGGCAGGAGAAGTCTCTAGCAGCCCTACTCACTAATTACAGAATTCATATCTTTATTCTCCCTAAATACAGAATTCAATGAAGTATATCTGAAAATATAACTTTGTATAGCTGAATGATGAGATACTTCCCAGGAGGTGTTTGGGGATTAAACATGGAAAAGCTGTAAGAGAACCAAAGCAGCTTTTTTGTAGACAAGAACATGGTAACAACTACTTCCCATTAGGGGCCTTCCCTTACTGACAAGGCAAACAGTACAAATACAGCCATTCTCATTTTATAGAGCAGCAGTCAGAAAGGAAAAAGACCTCACAGTAAGTAGAAAAGCTGGGTTGACACCGAATCAACCTAAAGTCCAATGGGCCTACCACTATATCAGATGCTGCTCTATTCAAGGGGCAGAGCCTAACATAGATCCAGGAAAACAATTAGGAAACACCCAAGAAAGTATGTAGGGCTTCCAGGGTCAGCCTCCCTGAGAAAGCAATGCCCCTGGTCAAGTCCAGACCCCAGGACCCTGCTAACCAGGCCAGCAGGGGAGGGAGATTTGTGGCAGTGTTAGTGCAGTGAGTCACACTTCGGTTATGAGATTGTTGGCTGCCACTGTGTTTTTTTCCTTTTCTAGGAATTTGGTATGCTACTCTTTAAAAACAAAGAGAAAGAAGGAAAGGAGAAAACGAGAGAGGGGAGAAGAAGAGAGGAAAAGGAGGGAAATGAGAGAGAGAAGGGGGAAGAGGGAAAGGGGAGAAGACAAAGAGAGAAGGAACTGCCCTAAACCTAAAGTAACCCCAATGATGATTCAATCATTTCACTTTTTCCAACAAAGGAGGTGACTGTAACCACTGTCTCATGTAATTCTTGTAAAAAGTTCTCTTTTTCGTTTTCCCTACACCAGAAGAGTTCCTGTCTCTATTACCAGAAAACTCCAATGGAAGTCATTAGTTTATTTGTTCTCTTCTTTAAGGAAGAAAGCAAAAGCAATTTTACCCAGGGTAAGGCATGAGAAACATCTGCCTCAGAGTAGACCAGAGAATGGATGAAAGTTTAGTCAAGAGATGGAAGTGGCTGAATGGGGAAGTCACCAAAGCAGTAGAAAGAGCCCAGCTTTTGAGGCAGCACTTGGGCTTCTAGACACTTGAGACCCAACGGGACGCTTGCAGCAATGATAGAGGGAAGATGCTGACTATCAGAAAGGATTACCAAGTCACTGACAGAAATAATGACCCCATTTGCACCTCTAGTCCACCTCCAAAGCCTTGAGGAAGGGGGCAAGCTATCAGTCTTCTCAAAGCAGAATGGAGAACCAGTGTTTTGTTAGGGCCCTACGGTAACAAAAGCACCACTCAAGTTAGACCACAGGAGGAGGAATTCAGTGCTTTCTAACATAGGCCAAAGCCTTCCAATTCTAAATACCCCAAATCTCAGCTAAAGAAGCCAGGTTCACCTTTTCCTGAGAACTTGATTATTATCACCTTTAAGAGACTAAGAAGAGCTGACACTTCTTGTGACTCTTTTCATTAGCCCAAGTCTAGAGTTTGCTTCAACACTCAGAAAGGATTAATCAATAAAGAAGAGTCAATGTATTACCTAGAAGCATACATGTGAATTTGAATTTGCATCCAATGATACCTTAAGTCTTTAAGCACTTTCTTATGGAGGACTAACACTTACTGGATGCATCCTTCAGCCCCAAATTTTGTGAGGCATCTCTGTGATTCAGTTGAGAGTGTGCTGGGTCTAGACTTACTAAGACCTGGGTTCAAATCTAGCTTTAGACATTAGCTAGACAAGTTACTCAACTTATTTTCCTCAGTTTCCTCAAATGCAAAATGGAAATAGCAGTAACTGGGAGCAGCAAGGATTGTTGTGGGGATCAAGTAAGACACTACTTGTAAAGCATTTAGGACAGTGCCTGGTATACAGTATGCTTGTTCCCTTCCCTCTTCTTTGCTCCTTATATAATTGTACTCCTAACGCTTCAGTAGGCTGGAGATCAAGACAGCCCTGTGATTGCCTCCCTTGCTTTCTGCAGATCTTCCTGTTTCTCACAACAGGGTCAGATTGTGAGGCTATCAGTTACTATAGAAGATAAACTATACTCCTATACTCTAATGTTTTAGTGTTTGACAAACCCAAAGACCCCAGCTTTTGGGATAAGAACTCGTTATCTGACAAAAACTGCTGGGAAAACTGGAAACTAGTATGGAAGAAATTAGGGCTTGACCCACACCTAACACCACATACCAAGATAAGATCTAAATGGATTCATGATTTAGACATAAAGAGTGATATTATTATTATTATTATTATTTTTTATTTGCAAAACATATGTATGGGTAATTCTTCAACATTAACCCTTACAAAGCTTTCTGTTACAAATCCCCCCCCCCCA
>JAJPUD010028979.1:0-14248 GCA_023553655.1 Myrmecobius fasciatus
GTGGCACCTTGGGGAAAAGCCCTTATCAAACTGACTTAATTATGGCTCTGACTTCATCTCTCTGGACTTCAGCTTCATCCTTCAATTTGGGAAAACTGGACTGGATGATCTCTAAGGCCCTTTTCAACTTTGACATTCTCTGAATGGACAAAAACCAAGTGCAGCTAAACCGTTTCCATGGAGATTAAATATCTGACTTTTACTTCCTTAGCATAGTGAGGTAGCCAACTGAGCTGCTCTGCTGGCTCACCTGATAAGGATTTAGACTTTATGTTCTGATTATGAAGCAGCTTGCCATGTGAAGTTCATTCAAATACTTATCAAAGGTAATCCCCTTTGCAATTTGAATATGACCATAGAGTTTTGTTTGGCTCCAATATAAGGTTTTTTAAAAAATCCTTCTCTAACATTTTTAGACATTTAAGGAAAGAAGCGTTGTTCTATTGGCAATATCCAGATAACAAACTCCTCATACCCTAAAATTGTCAGACTCCTGGCATGTTTTCTAAAATCAGTTATACTTAAGGGAAAATATGTGCATTTCTTTATAAATGGAGATTCTTCTTCATCCTTCCCCAAATATTGAGTCATTTGCTAAAATGTGGACATAAATAAGGTTAAGATGACATTTCTGTAATTTTTTTTGAAACAATCAAATTGAAGAAATAATAGCACCAGATATGTGGTTTGTAAATGTTAGTCTTTGAAGAAAGAAAATTTCTACAAACCCCTTCTTTTCTCTCTTCCATTCTCTTTGCCCCCATAGGCACCTCCCAGTTCTTAAATACTCACAGATTTTCTCCGCTATTTGACAAAAAGCAGGGAAAGATTTTCAAGTATTTAAATTAAACTATAAAGCACTCAGGCTTGAAAACCAGAAAGTGTACAGATCTCTGGCCATAGAAAGTAACTCTTTTCCTGCAGCATAGACAAGCAAGCAGGGCAGGGTACTCTAGTTCAAGTTCTGGGTTGGGATTTAATGAGTTGGATACCATTGAGGATTACAATGCTGGAGTGAGGAAATCTATTTTATAACTTTCTCCCCAGGGGAGGGGCAGAGTAGGGAATTAAAGGCACAGTTAATCAAAGATTTGAGCTTTCTGAATGTTTCCCCTTCAGTAATTAACTTTCATACTTCTGAGAGGCAGGAAGGGAAAGAGAGAGGCTTGCCCTGCTTTAGAAAAATGAGATAGGGCTCTGTAGTAGTAAAGGTCCTGGATTTTGGAGTTAGAAAATCTGGACTGAAAACTACACTCTTCTACTCACTACCAGGATGTTCTCCTCCTGGGTGTCATTTAACTTTTATTGTCCTCTGGTTCCTCAACTGTAGAAGGAGGAGATTGGACCAGATGAACTTGAAGGTTCCTTCCAGGTCCAAATCTGTGATGTAAGAACACTTCTATCCAGTATGCTGAATTTGAAACTTACTGACTTGATCAACCAGAAGATGATTCATTCACAAATCAAAAATGATTATTTTATAAAATGATCTTTTATAGAGTTACTTTGCTCCCTTGGTTCATGCAAAATTGCATTCTATTTACAAAAATAAATGTGATTCATATATAGTCACTCAAGTTATATCATAAAGTTGAGTATATCCATACCTATAAGACATCCTCCATATCTCTTTTCCTAGCCTTCAAAACAAACCAATCTGATGTTAGGCTTTTATTTCTCCTCTTTAAGATAGAAAAGTTTAAATTCAGTTTTAAGAAACCCAAACAAATAAAAAAATAATCCTTTCTTTAGTTTCTAAGTTAGGCTAGAAAAATTTTGGCCTATGCTTTCTTTTCTAGACATAAAAGAACTTGATCCTCAAGGCCAGGAGGACTTGTGGAAGACTTTGAGTTATTTAATTCTGCTATTGTTTAAAAAAAATCAGTGGACTTATTTTATATTTTCACTCATTCTTTTTTCTTTCCTTATAGTCTTGGATAATGAAATGCTCATTCTCTTGGCCAAAGCTAACTTGCTATCTGGGAGATTGGTGGCACACACCACTCACCCCTCCTCTCTGTCATTTCCTTGAAACACTGATGATTATATTTATCTTATCTTCTTCTATTTCTCCTTTTCCACTACATATCTTTGGTCTCCAAATATGCTCAGGTCTCAGTCTAAAAAAAAAGAAAGAAAAAAAAAGAAAAATACTTTCCTTTATTTTGTCAATCCTTTAAGGTGCAGTTTTACATTTTCTTCCCTTTTCATTGCTAAACTCTGAGAAAAAATAATTATGCTACCTCCCTTTCCTAACTATCTCACCTATATTTCACTGTTATAAAACTTAATTTATTACCGACCAGTATGGCTAAAACTGGACCAAGGTAACTCTATAAAAGATCATTTTATAAAATGAAGAATCATTTTTGATTTGTGAATGAATCATCTTCTGATTGATCAGGTTAGTAAACTGTCTACAATTTCACCAGGGAATCTTAATCACCAAATTGAATGGTCTCTTCTCAGTTCTTATCCTCCTTGCTCTTTCCAGAAATATATGAGGATACCATTTTCTACACCTTCCTTCTTTTTTCTACTCCTTATAATACAACTCTATCACTGTTCCACTCGTTGCATCTTAGTTTCATATGCTGATTCATCTTCCTTTTTACATCATCTAAGTGTGGGTGCTTCCCAAAAGCTCTGTCCTTGGCCCCTCACATCCTGGGACTCAGTTTCCTCATCTGTGAAATGAAAGAATTGAACTAAAAAATCTCTAAGGACTCTTTCATCCCTAAGTCTCTGATCCTCTGAGCCTAGCACTAAAGCTAAGGTTCTTTGAGGACTGGGACCATTAACTGGACTAATCTTCCAACACAAAGGCCCTGAGAATGGTCAAAGCTTTGTTTCCCCAGACTCCCTTCTAGTCCCATGATGTTTCAGCATTGGCCACCTTAGGTGGAACTGATAGCTTGGTTAAGAGGTCCTGCTTCCCAGAGCATCATTATAGCAAGGACAGTTTAGTGGGAATTAACAGTCTCCTTTCATTCAAATTTAATCACTCCAGAAAAGTTTAAACTTCTATTTTTGATAAGTAAAATATTAGGAGAGAACTGTCATGGTAGCCAAAACAGCTCCACAAAATGGTTTGGGAGTTGGAGCCAAGAGGACTTCATCAGTCAGGAAAGGAAGTGTTTGTTTCCTTGGTAATATTTAAGATACTTTGGAATCCAAGTGAGTTGAATGGAGAGCTTTCCCAGGCTTTGAATGGCCATCAGTTCACTAATGTACTGAGGGTAATGTCAAAACATAATCAGCCCAGTAGCTAATATGGTTAATTTCCATGGGAGCCAATGTAATTTTGCACCTCCATTCACTTTTCCTCTTTTGTTTTCTGTTGATCCTTCTGCTTTTTTTATTTTATTCATTTAAAATTCTCCCTCTAAAACAGAGATCTCTATTAAGATTTCCCCTAGAGTTGCTTGCAAGGCGATGAAATTGTTAAGGATTTGCCTATGATGTGTATACATTATTGGGCACATATTTTTTATGAATCTTTCTCTCTATAGACTATGTTATTGCTTCCCCAAGGAATTTTCATACTAGAGTTTAATCATTGCTTTCCTTATAACTTAGGAGTTTTTCTCTTTCTTTTTAGTTATCCATTAGAAACCTAGACCTGAAGAATACAGCAAAGGGGGAAACAATTCAATACAAACACAAAGAAGAATCATAGCTCTTTGGCTTGCTGTCTATGAGACTTTGGGTAAGTCATTTTATTTCTTTATTACTTGATCCACAGCAAACATCAACTTTACCCACAAATAAGGTGCCTTCCTGTTTAATATGAGGAGATTGCCTTCTAGCTTAAAGTGTGATGAACCTTTCTTAGGTGTAAAAATGTGGCCTGTTTACATTTTTTGGGAAAATAAAGAGTGGCATGAACAGATTGTTAGGTTTTCCAGGGAAAGCAACTCATCATATGTGAGAAAAGCATATTGGTTTTCCTTAATACTCATCTCATTTAAAGATGTAAAGACAATCTGAAGGTATAGTACATTTTTCTTTTCACAGTATATCCTTTCTAGTATTCCTGTAGTGGTTTAAAACAGAATGTGGGAACAGAACTGTTATTTTTCTGAAGTATTTCTTCTTTGATGCTACTCAGGTCTTGAGGGATAGCTAGGTGGCACTGTGGACAGAGTGCTGTACCTTTAGTCAGGAAGATTCATCTTCCTGAATTCAAATCTGAACTCAGACACTTAATAGCTATGTGCCCCTGGCCTGGTCACTTAAATCTGTTTGCCTGTTTGTTCATCTGTAAAATGAACTGGAGATGGAAATGGCAAACCACTATAGTATCTCTGTCAAGAAAACCCCAAATAGGATCATGTAGAATTGGACATGACTAAAAAATAACTGAACAGCAACAAATAAGAAAAATATCATTTCTTTACCATCCCTCTCCACTTCCTACTCATGATTTTTTTTTATTTACATGATTTAAATTTTGTTCTTTGGATAGATGTAGATGGAATGACCATATGACAAGACACAAAGGAAGCTCTTTAGTTGGGTGGGGACTCAAGCCAACAAACATTTAATATGTGCCTACTGAATGCTATTATTAGTGATACAAAAACAAAGTGAAAAAAGTCTTTGTTTTCAAGATGAGATCTTCCCATCCCCAGATAGTATGTAAATAGATGATTGCACTCAAAGCAGGGTCCAGATCTAGTGAATAAGCATAATTACATATAAAATGATTCAAGAACTTGGAAAGTCCCTTGTACTCCACTTTATTCACCTCACATACTCTTCCCAAATCCCTCATTACATGCTGTTATCCCACTATTAGACATTCATTCCTTTCAAGATTTTCTCAATCTTCACAACCCTGGGAAAGGCGATATATTCACACATAAAATAATCTCTTAGTAGGGATTAGTTGTTGAGCAGATACTTTGAAACTTTGGACATAGTGGGAGATAAAGAGATGAAACAGTCACAGTTTTGCTTAAGGCAATACATTATTGTGTCCAGGACAAGATAACCATAGCAACTCCTTCTCTTCCTTACTCCTGACAATTTCTATCCCTTACTACACTAACTCAGAAAACTCTCCATTAGTCCAGTTTCAAGGATGTGATATCTAATCCAAACTCTCTTGTAACTGCTAAGTAGTCCTTATATTCTTTATTCTATCACTTCTACCCTCCCTTTCCTTCTTCCTTCACTTCAATCCTCCCCTTCCTTTTCCCTTAACTCCCTCTCTCCCTCCCCCACTTCTCTCTCTCCCTCCCCCCCTTTTCTCTCTCTCTCTCTCTCTCTCTCTCTCTCTCTCTCTCATTGTCTCTCTGTTTCTGTCTCTCTCTCTCCATCTCTTTCCTCTTTTTCTCTCTATTTCTCCCTCTCTCCCTTCCTCTCAATGGACTTCCCTTCTATTTTTTTTTTTTTTTTTTTTTGACTAGGAAAGTTCTTTGTAGATCTCAAAGTGCCATAAGGTTACTTTCCAATTTTTCTCATTGGCCATGGGACCTTCCTTTCTCCCTTTTTCCTCAGCTAATGTGCCAAGGCAAATTTATATAGATTTATAAGTGTTTCCTGAAGGATGAGAAGAAGGGAAGTCATGATGTAAATTAAAAACAGCAGAAAATCAACTCGGAATGAAGAGCCCTTCCTACTATCTCTAGTATAAAACATTAACTCCCACTACTTGACATTTAAAGAAAATCTGTTTTCAACCTATTGAAGTTCTCCAATTATTTCACATTATTCTCACTCTCACACTCCTGTCCAATTGGTTTAATTGCTGTTCCCTGTTCAAGGTCTTCCATTTCCTACCTTTGCACTTTAGCATAAAATTCTTTTCCCAGGTCTGAGCTGGATTTCCTTCTCACCTCTGACTCTTAAAACCCTTTGCTCCTTTGAAACAGTGCAAGTGCTATCTCATTCTTGAGGACCTTTCTGATTCTTTCTGCCTGCCCCCCCATATTTGTAATATTCCCCCAGTACTTTGTATTTTAAAAATATTTATATTTCAATTAAGTATTAGTGTTTATTTTTTATGGACTTACTTAGATACATGGAAATTCCTTGAATTCATGGACTATTTCATCTTAGTATTCACAGTGCTTTTCATTGTCCTATTGATAAAATAGGTGCTTAACAAATGCTTGTTAAATGGTTATATTAATGAATTATTTACTTTTAAAGTAATTCTCATTTCATTTGCTACATTGTTTAACTGTTAGATTTTTCCTTTCTCCACTAAAAAAAAAACCTGAGTATGGGTTGAGGGAGGGGAATGCTTATTAAGCATCCCCAAGGAGAGAAGAGAAAAAAAGAGGTCCCTAGAAAGGGAAAGCTCTGCTACTTAGAACTATAGATATTGAGGTGGAAAGAATCTTAAAGGTCATTAAGGGCAAGCTTCTAATTTGTTGGGACTTGCCGGGTCATAGTGGAGGCAGTGTGGGACAGTTTCAAATTGGACCTCACCAGTGGCTCAGCTCCAGCTTATTTTCCAGGTGGCTGGGGGACTTCCAAAAGAAGGCAGACAGCTACTTCTACTCCCCCCTGTGCGGGACCCAAGCTCCCATTGTCCTGTCTCCTGTTTAAAGGGTGGAATGTGATCTTTTCACAAAGCTGGCTACAATCAGCCAGGCAGCTCCTACAGAAACAAAGAGCTTCCCTTCCTGAATTGGGCTTGTGGAGCCTCAGAGCACCCAAGAACTGCTGCCTGGCTCAGAAGAGTCCCAAATGCAAGCCAGGTGAAATAAATTAATCTTCCTCCTAATCTTCTGTCATCTTTAGCCATAAAGATACTCCATACATCTGTTAAACTGGGG
Organism: Myrmecobius fasciatus; assembly: GCA_023553655.1. Lineage (NCBI taxonomy): Eukaryota > Metazoa > Chordata > Mammalia > Dasyuromorphia > Myrmecobiidae > Myrmecobius > Myrmecobius fasciatus. The sequence goes on from JAJPUD010028979.1 coordinate 6,792, forward strand.
AGTTTCCCACCTTATGATTGCCAAAGGCCAAACACTAAGCATCATTTCCCCCCAATTCTTTGCCAGAGCCAAGTATTTTTTTAATGATGTTCTTTCCAGATGCATCTATAGTTTCATCAAATATTTTTCACTAAGTGCCCGTGTGTACACAATGCTTTCCCAGGCATTATTGAAGCATGTTAAATAGTCAGATTCTGGTGTTCCTGAAACTGAAATATCTGTGTGTGTATCAATGTGAACAATTAGTAAGAAAATATATTTAGACATGACAAAAAAGGATCCTTGATGATATAATAAGAAAAATGAGAGCAGTCTTCTTATACTTCCATATTAAGTAGACAATGAGTCAATATTGGATTTTGGGTAAATAGAAGAAGAGTAGTTCTGGTACCATGGGGTGGGTCAGAGGGCATGTAGAAAGGTATACACAGACTTACCTTATCAGACACTGGATCATCCTTTTGCCAGGAATCTGTAGCTTGATTTGAATATGGTGCTATTTCCTTTCCAAAAAGATCCAATTATAGAAGGGAGTTATATGCAGATCAGTCTGTAGATTATTCAGACAATTTTTTTTGTATTACCCCCTTAGGATCCTGGATTTAAAGCTGAAAGAGACCATACACTGACCTCATTTTCCAGATGAGAAAACTGAGGCACAGAAAGGTTAAGTGACTTACTTGCCCAGACACACAGCTGATAAGTGTCTGCCACAGAATTTGAACTCAAGTCTTCCTGATTCCAAGTCCAGTGCTTTATTTACCACCAATTACTTGGCCATTTTTTTTTCAGCTGGTGGCAAAGATATTGAGAAAAGAAAAAGCCAAACTTTCTCAGCAGCATTTTGGACAATTTTTTGAGTTCCCTATAGTTCCCATTTCTCCATCTTTCTTGTGTCCTTTTTACTACATTTAATTGAGAGCTAGAAAGGAAGGAAGATAGATCCTGAGTCCAATTGGGACATTCTTAATCATTGGTTTCCATCCATTTTCATCCGCCATTGACCTCTTTTATCTTTGCAGAGTTTGGGACAAGGTAGTTGTTCAACTTGTCTCTGTTTCTGGCTGCCTCTCTCTTTCTGGGTATGTCTCTGTCTCTGTCTCTCTCTGATTCAGTCTCTCTTTATCCTCTGCCTCTGTCTCTCTGCTATTCCCTGTCTCTCTGTGTCTTTGTTTCTCTCTGTGTCTTTGTCTCTCTCTCTGTTTCTCTCTGTCTTTCTGTCTCTTTATCTGTCTCCCTCTGTCTGTTTCTCTATCTCTCTTCTCGCTGTCTCTGTCTCTCTCTTTAAATGTATTGACATTTTCTGCTTTTACATCACTTACAGTTCTTATTGTATCACTTCTCTACCCAGTCCCAGAAAGCTCTGATCTTCAGATAATGTATTTTCACCTTTGCCTCAAATTTTGACTTTTAAAAAATATACTTTTGTTGTATATAATTTTGCTTTATTTATTATGTGGTACTATTTGTGGCATTATAGATTTATTATATTTTATTGCATAATTATATTTTGTTTATTGTGTCTTGTATACTCATAATTTACATGGTTTCTCCTCCATTAGAATGTGAGTTCCTTGAGGGTAGGGATTATTTTTGTCTTTCTTATATCCCCAGAATTTAGCTCAATGCTTAGCTTAGCACAAATAAATGCATGTTGATTGATTGAATGAATGAAAAACATGATTGTGTTTCTAAAGATAGGGAACAAAGCTCTTTTTTTCTGAAAAGCTCCTTCCATGCGCCTTTAGAAATTAGCCTGGCTTGGAATTAGCAAAGCCTTTCCCCCATGTTGAGGACACTAAACAAAAAATAGTCCCAAGTTTCTGAGCTTCTTGAGGGAGCCTCTTTGGTGCATTAAAAAAAAAAATCTTTTAACAAATAGGCCTAAAAGGAGCCTGTGATCACCGAGTTGGCCATTTCTCTTGAGTTTTCCATTCTGAAGGAATAAGGAAGGATTGTGTAGTGATTGACAGTTCTCCAAAACGCTCTGTGTACAGTCAGCTCTCCTTCCCCATTAAGCCACTCACATTAGTAAATGAACCACATGCTTTTCTCAGGTCCTTTGTTGCTTAGGAACGCTCTTGCCAACAAACCCACCAATTGGTTTATATCCTTTGGTGTTCTCAATTAGTAGGTAAAAGTGAGACTGGCTGTGGGTATGCTTCATAATGCCGTTGCCATTCTCAGCTCTGTACTGAATGTGCACTGTTTACAGTATCAGCGAAATGGGAAAAATTAGGCACCATTAGTTTTCAGAAGCCAATTGTCGGTTTGGCAAAGAGAGGGTAAAAGCAGTTAAGTGTGTGAGAGAAATTTGTAACCGGGCCCATTTGTTTCTGGAAACTGCCTGTGAGAGTCTGGTTGTTTGGGAGTTAGGTCCCAGGACATTCTGATTTGGTAGGATGGAGCAAGGCCAATGGGAAACTTTCACAGGATCCTCAGATAGGAAGGGATATAAGAAGTCATCTGGTTCTTGCCCCTGCCTTTAGAATCACAGATTTGGAGGCTTTGGAATTAGAAGGGAATCCAAGAGAAAGGGAGAAAGTATGCTGTGGAGGAAGGAATTCTGGACTTGAAACCAATGGACTCAGCTGGTTTCAAATCCCAACTCTAACACTAATGAAACCAATCACCTAACTGAAGCAAGCATTGATTTTTTTTTATCTGTAAAATTGGTGTGTGTAGGGATGTAGGTGTGGGGGTGATAATCTGTACTAATTTATGATTTATAGTAATGAGAGCTGTGTACCTTAATGCATTATATAAATGTGTGCTGCTATTAATATTGCCCCCTCATCTTGTTTTTATTTTAAAAATGTTTTATTGCTGCTATTGATGTGTACATAAATATGAGTGTTTATTTGTGAGAAGCATGGGGAGGTTAGAAGATAGAGACCCAGCTTTAAAGCCTTGATCCAAGTTCGTTTTGGGTCTTTCTGCAGGGATGTATTAGTAAATATTTAACAACCAGCTCTCCAAGAAAAAAAAAAGACAAAGAAAATCTATGTAGCACACATTCAAGTTTATTTTGCACTAACATTTTTCCATTGATTTTTAAAGTCTTGATAATCAATCAAACAATAAATCAAGTCCTGATTTATAGCAGTTGCCAATTGCTGAGGTATAATTACTCACAAAGAAAATTTAACAATTGGCTCTCCAGAGCTGGTTTGAGCTGCCTTTAGCATACCACAGCAATTCTAATACATCCTGGCTATGTGACCTTGGTGCTCTAAGTGATTCCCTAAGTGTATATGTGGATATGCATGCATAGATGTATATGTGCATATGTGTCTATTTATCTTTCTATCTAGCACCTGTCTGCCTCTTTTGGACTTGAAAAACTTTCCCAAAGCATGTCTTTTCTATGAATCTATATAAAAACCAATTCTGGAAGCACTTAGACATTTAACCATTGTAAAGCTCAAAAGGCCTCTTTTTCAATGCTCATAGACTGTGATCATGCTGTGCCATTACAGCTTTATTTAAAAGCAGTTTAATGACACATGTGCTTTGTGAAGTGATGACATGGCCTGAGATGTAAGAAGTAGAATCATGGGATAAGAATGGGGAATAGGCTTATCACCGCATTGATTCAGGGAACTACCAATTTTGGGTGGCACTTCTCTGTAACTCAGTCATAGAGAGTTGATACAAGCAATGAAAGGTTAAGCAATTTGACCTTATAGGACAAATAAATTATCCATTCCCTTTCCTTTTCTTTTAACCTAGTGCAAAGTTAACCATTTAAAAGCCACTGAAAATCTTCTATAATATGCATCCAAGTACCATGTGCTAGCTATTGCTTTCCAGCCCTCTGTTCATCATGACCTTCCAGGGTTTGGACAAATCTTTGTGTGTGTGAGGGGGGAAGGGAGTAGAAAAGGAAGGAGGAAGGGAAGGGAAGACAGAAGGGAAGAAAAGAAAAGAGATTGGTAGGTAATAATGGAAGGGACGGAAGGAGGGAGGGAGGGAAGGAGAAAGAAATGGAAGAACATAATGAGGTAAGGAAATGAAAGAAAGAAAAAAGGGAGGGAGAGAAGGGAGGGAAGAAGGTATGAAGGCAGAAAGACAGGCATGAAGGAAGGGAATAAGAAAAGGAGGGAAGGAAAGGAGAGAGGGAAGAAGGAGAGAAGGGAGGAAGGAGGGAAGGAAGGAGGAAAGGAAGGAAGGAAACAAGCATTTATTAAACTTCTTCTATATGTCAGGAACTGTATGAATCCCTTTATTCATATTATCTTATTTAGTCCTCATAATAATTTTGTAAGATAGGTGCTATTATGATCCCCATTTCATAGATGAGGAAATTGAAGCAGATAAATGTTAAGTTACAACTTGCCCAGGATCACACAACTAGTAAGTATCAAAGGTCACATTTGAACTCAGATCTTCCTAACTCAGGATTCAAAATTCTCTTGGATTTGAGAGAGGAGTTAGGTTTTGGGGAATGCTAATTTCAGAGCCTGTCCCATATGCTTTGCCTGCTACTAGACCATGTGGGGCTGGGGAACCTGTGTCTGGAAAGACATGATGATATGTAGTAGAAGGGCTTTATTCCCCAGTTTGGAGAATTCACAGATATTCTCTAATTGTTTCTGGTTATAAGCCCCATTATAGCTACATGATTTTTATTTGTCTCATTCTCAACCTTACAAGTTTATAACCAGAAATTTTCTATTTTTTTAAATTAAAAATAAAGAGTAAAATTTTCAATAATTTCTTTTAAAATAACCTTTTTAATGTCATGGTCAGGAGTGTTTTGGTAAATGTTTAATTGGCTCTCCAAATGCATGACATACTTCTAAGTTTAAACTTCATTAGCCCCACTTTCTTAAGTCTATACATTCAATAAAACAATAAATCTCCAAACCCTGATTTGTAATGCTCATACTGAAAATTTAATAACTGGCTCTCTATCTAGGACATGTTGCTTTCAGCATGCCGTACTATAGACCCTTCTGCCATTCTGGTGAAGCCTTCTCAAAAATATCTTTAAATGCAGAAAACACAATTCAGAGGATTACAATGGAAACTAATTATATTAAAATATAGCTCTCAAAATATTTTTTAAAAAACAAAAAAGAAGTGCTGAAAGAAGAGAATTGAAACACAGTAAGAGGTATTTAGGTACCTAGGTACCTAAATTATACCTAAAAATAAAAATTAGGTACCTAAATTAGGTACCTAAATTAGGGATTTAGGTAACAAACTAGAGTTATACCTTCCCCTTTGTGACTTTCACCATTGTGGTGCCCATCATAGTATTTAGTTTCATTTTTATTGTTCTTTTCATTTACATTGTTATAGTAATTGGGAAGATTGTTTACTTGGTTCTGCTTACTTCATTCTGTATCAGGAGATTGTATCAGTCTTCTACTAGAATCCTTATTCTTTCATGGTGGATACAAAGTGGTCACATTCCTTCCCACTATATGATGTCAGTGTTGCTGTGGATACAAAAATGTTCCATCCAGGTCTGTCCGATATCCCCAAGGAGCTTCACACTCAAAAATTACTTCCACACCCATCTCCTCCATTCAAACCATCCATTCCCAATGCAGCTAATTTCAGGAACATAGCAATTAACACCTGCTGTTTATAAAGCACTTTACACCTATTATTTAATTTGGTCCTTGTGCCAGGTAGGAGTATATAATGCAAATAATATCACTCTCATTTTACAGTTAAGGAAACTAAGTGTCATAGCAGTCCTTTTTGCCTCTGTCATTGCTCCATATCCTCTACTTTTTCCATTACACAATCTGTGGCTGAACAAATTCACACTGTACTGTAAAAGATTGTTAGCCTCTTAATCCTCTCAGAAGTACTTTCATGTTCTGAGCAGAAGTTTGTCAAGAAAATGAATCTTTAGTTGGTAGAATTTCATAAAATATAACATTTGAAATAAAAGAATCTTGCCTGTGAGATGCAAGATATTTGTGAGTAAAGGAGGAAGGAGGAAGAATTTTTTTAAGGGAAAGTGATGAATTCAGCATTTGACATATTTAATTGAATTTGATAAAGATGTGGGGTATTGAGGCATCTTAATGGTATATGAATAGAGTCTCCAACCTTAAATTGAACAGACCTGATTTTTAAATCTTGCCTCACAATTACATAGCTGTGTGACCCTAGGGTAGTCACTTAACTTGTGAATTCCTCAGTTTCCTCACCTGTAAAATAAGAACTATAATATCATCTACTAGAGTTGTTGTGAGAGTAAAATGAAATATTACTTATAAAGCACTTTGGAAACCTTAAAAGATTATATGAATATTTGTGATGAAATATTGTTGCTGCTGCTGAAATAGGAGCTTGAAGCTCAAAAGAAGGGCCTGGACTAGTGATAAATATTTAGGAACCATAGAACTAGAGAGTAGTCAGGGACCTTAGGGGTTATCTAATATACTTCCAATCTGAAACATGACCGTCATTCAAAATTCTTAACAAAGGGTTAAGTAGTCTCTATTTGAAGATCTCAAGTGGTAAAAAAAAAATTCACTTCTCTTCTTTGCTGGAGAGCTTTGTTTGTTAAGGAATTTTTCCATATATCAATTTAAAATCTGAATCTCAGTCTTTATTCTTTGCTCCTAATTTTGTGCTCTAGAGTTAAGTAGAATAACTCTAATGTTTATTCCAAATTGTTACATTTTAAATATTTAGATATGGCTATCACTTATTCCTAAAATTTTTACTTTTTCAGGATATACATCACTAGTTTCTGATGTATATATAATAGGTACTTGATTAATGCTTATTTAATTGAATTACATGACACTGCCTTTTGAGTTTCAAGTCCTCTTACTATCCTGGTTGATTTTTGGACACACTCTAAGTCACTAGTGCCTTTTGAAAAAATATGATATGCAGATATGAATTGTAGTGCTCCAAATGTTGTCCAAATGAAGCTTAGTTTTAGAGAGTTTATCACCTGTCTTTCCCCAGGTTTTGAAATTCTATCAAACCATATGAAGGTGAGAGATGGAGTTTTGGGCATGTATGAAGTCACTAAGTTGATAACACTGAAGAACAACAGAGGGCTGAGGATAGACCCTTGGAGATAGCCCAAGGTATAGTTAATTTGTGGTGTTTCAGTCACCATAATTACACACAAACACACACACACACACCTATATCTATATATATAATATTCAATCTCCATCAGCTCTTTCTCTGTGAATGAATTGCATTTTTCATCATAAATCCTTCAGAGCTATCTTGGATCATTGCATCAGTGAGAAGTCATTCACAGCTGATCATCTTATACTATTGCTATTACTATGTATATATAATATTCTCCTGGTTCTACTCATTTCACTTTGTCAGTTCAAGTCTTTCCAGGTTTTTTTTTGAGAACATCCTGCTCATCATTTCTTATAGCAAAATAGTATTCCATCACAATCATATACCACAACTTGTTCAATCACTCCCCAATTGATGGGCATGCCCTCAATTTC
>JAJPUD010028980.1:0-14246 GCA_023553655.1 Myrmecobius fasciatus
AGACAAAACATCATATTGACTAGCTCCTTCCTATAATAACCCAGCTTCCCCTCTCTCCCTTCCCCCCTCCCCAGTACTTTGCTCTTGATGACCACCTCCCACCAATAATCCTCCTCCCTTTAGAGTCCCTCCCTCCCCTTTATACCTTTCCCCTAATCCTTCTATTAGTTTATCCCTTTCCTCTTCTCCTTTTCCTCCCACCTTCCCACAAGGAGGGTCAGGCCTTTCTTTGAAGCCAAATGTGTCTGATATACTCTCTTAGAGTCCAATCTAATGAGAGTAAGGTTTACACAATACTCATCACCCTCCCTTCTTTCCCTCAATTATATTAGATTTTCTATGTCTCTTTATGAGATTTTGCCTTATTTTACCTCCTTTATTTTTACTTTATTTTGCCTCCTTTCCCCCCTTTCCCCCTTTTTCTTTTTCAGTATGGTATCCCTTCCACCTCTAATTTCTTTTCCATTATTATCAAAGAAAAATCAAATTATACTGCCATTCTTTAAGGATACCTATAGTAGAAATATAGTTCTCAAGAGTTTTCTTTTTTACCTTTTTATGCTTCTCTTGAGTTCTCTATTTGGAGGTCAAATTTTTTGTTCAGATCTGGTCTTTTCATTAGAAATAGGTGAAATTCTCCTGTATCATTGAATGACCATCTTCTTCCCTGGAAGATGATGCTCATTCTAGCTGGATAACTTATTCTTGGCTGTAATCCAAGTTCTTTTGCCTTTCGGAATATCTGATTCCAGGCCCTACGATCCTTCAATGTGGAAGCTGACAGATCCTGTGTAATTCTAATTACAGTTCCTCGGTATTTGAACTGCTTCTTTCTAGCTGCTTGCAATATCTTTTACTTGGTGCGATAGTCCTGAAATTTGGCCACGATATTCCTTGGGGTTTTAATTTTGGAGGTGATCGGTGAATTCTTTCAATGCCAATTTTGCCTTCTGATTCTAAAACATCAGGGCAATTCTCTTTCATGATTTCCTGGAAGATAGCATCCAGGTTCTTTTTTTCATTGTGGCTTTCAGGGAGTCCGATAATCCTTAAATTGTCTCTCCTGGATCTGTTTTCCAAGTCAGTTGTTTTTCCTAGGAGATATTTCATATTTTCTTCTATTTTTTCATTTTTTTTGTTTTTGTTTGACCGATTCTTGAAGTCTTATTGAGTCATTTACTTTTATTTGTTCAATTTTAATTTTTAAAGTATTATTTCCTTCAGTTATCTTTTTTAGCTCCTTTGGTAGCTGGCCAATTGAATTTCTTGATTCAATGCATTCTTTTTCCATTTTGCCAGTTTTATTTTTCAGTGAATTGTTGTCTTTTTCCAATTCACCAATTTTGTTTTTCAGTGAATTGTTGTCTTTTTCCAATTCACCAATTTTGTTTTTCAGTTCACCATTTTTATTTTCCAGTGAATTGGTGATTTTTTCCAATTCACCAATTTTGTTTTTCAGTGAACTCTTTTCTTTTTCCAATTAACCAGTCCTATTTTCCAGTTTTTGATATTTCTGTTACACTGATCTCAATTTATTTCCCCATTCTTCTTCTAGCTCTCTTTTGAGATTCTTAATACAATCTTCCAGGTAAGCCTTCTGAAAGGAAGACCAACTTAAGTCTGCCTTTGTGGCTTCATCTGGGATTGTTTTCATAATGTCAGGATCTGGGGACTGTTCTATTTTTTCTCCGTAAAAGCTTTCTATGGTGAGATCTCTCTTCTGCTTCTTGCTCATGATTTAAAGTTGGGATATTGATGGAAAGCAGAGAATACTGCAACAATTTGTATTTGCTCTGGGGCAGTTTGCCGAGTTGACTTCCGGTCTGCGGCTGGTCAGGCTAGATTCGCACTAGGACCATGTTTTCAGCTGCTCTCGATCCACCCTTTACCAAAGGCAGATCTGCCAAAGCACCTGCCCGCAAGCAGAGCAAAGTGGCCCAGGCGTCTCCCAGGGGCTTCCTGGGTGCCTAAAATCCGCTCCTCTATCGCAGCCCTGACTTCCGCCCCGGCTGGAGTCTGATTGCGACCAGCGGCCAATTTCCCCTGAGGCTAACCTTCTCCGGAGTTCTTTCAAGGTACATTTTTGATAGAATTGCATTGTAGTACAAATGTTTGGCGGAGCCCTCACTCCAAAACCAGTTCGAAGGCTCACTCTGTCTGGGTCTGAGGGAAAATCCCTGGAGTTCACAGAGAATGCTGTCTGCAGTTCGCCATCTTGGCTCCGCCCTCGTCCCCAGAACTTAATATAAAGTAATTTATATCAGGTAAAAGCATTTAACAAGGTTCCTGATAGAAAGTGAACACCTGTTGTCTGAATACCTCGTACAGTAAAAGTCCCAAGATAGGTAGATAGCTCTGGGTTATTTGGACAAACAAGCAGTAAAATAAGAGCAATAGATCAACTCTTGAATGGATGGGGGTGTCTCAGACTTTAACAACAAACACAGTACTAGTAATGCATTAATCTATAGGCTTTTTATTACCTATTTTATATTTTAATTCACACAAAGTGGAGAGGTGGATGAGGGTGGGTAGGGAGTGAAATGCAGCCAGGGTGTCTGCCAATCCTCAGATGCAATGGGTGAGAGGTAGAGGAAGGGTACCATTGATAGTCTTTCAGAGAGGCTACCATTAAACTCAGCATACCCAGTCCTGCTGAGCTCCCTTACATACCTCCCAGTATATACTTCATTTGGTAGCTAGGTGGCACAGTGAATAGAGTGCTGGGCTTGGACTCAGAAATACTCTTCCTGAGTCCAAATCTAGCCTTTGCACTTATTATGTGACCCTGGGCAAATCACTGCCTCAGTTTCTTTATCTGTAAAATGAATTGGAAAAGGAAATAGCAAACTGCTCTATTTCCTGCCAAGAAAACCCTAAATGGGCTTATGAAGTATCAGACATGACTGAAAAATGACTGAACTTGTATACCTCCTACTCATTGCCAAACACTTGTACAGAGATAGGAATTTTGACACCTGAGGCAAATTTGGTTGAGCTTGGGCAAAGGGGAAGGAAGAATGACAAAGAAATATATAAATGACAGCAAGGATCACTGGCAGAATGGAATGACCTTTAAAGAAAGAGAGGTTGCTGATTATTGCTGGCTGATAGAGATTTTGTTTTGTTTTTTCAATCTGGAAAAGGGAGGGAGGATGGTTTTGGTGGCCTCTGGATTCCTTCCAGCTCTAAACTTGTAATCATGTGATTTTTGTTTTAGTGAACATTGGCAGATAAGGGAAGGAGCATGAGGAAACAAAAGAAAATTTTAGATGAAGGAGAATTTCTTAATAGAAGAGAATTCTATAGGGCATAATGAAAAGGGAGGAATAGTGATGAGTTTTTTTTTCTGGGAGAGAGAACAATATATAGCTCAATGACTGATCCAGGATATTCTTTCTAGTATGGAGGTGGGATGGTCTACAGAGTAAGTGAGGGAGAGTAAGTGAGGGAGAGCTGTTTTGGTGGCCATGGACTATAATAGAGGGTCTACCCAGAACATCCTAACAAGTGTATCTATTCTTGCATAGCAAGCACAGGCTCTTTTCTGATGTGGGAGACTGGCACTAATAGGAGCTTTACAAGGAATACAATCCAGGAAAGTTTCTTGGGGAGGTATTGTTACTAGTATGCTGTGTGTGTGTGTGTGTGTGTGTGTGTGTGTGTGTGCACGCACGCGTGCAACAGGAATCTTTACTTGGATACACCACAGTCTTGGTACTATCCAATATAGAGATGGGATATATTAGAACAAAAGTTCTGGACTAGGTCTTGTGGTCAAAACCCATTTCTACTACTACTTAATTGATATTGGGCAAATCATTTAATTATATCAGATTACATTTATATCACCCTGCATAAAACACCTTGTTCACAACAATCCATGCTATAGATGAAGAAATTGATGCTTACAGAAATTGGCCATGGCTTGACCATGGTAACAGAGTTAACACATGTTGGAGAAAATGGTACTTGAATCTAATTTTGCAGACTCTGAATCCAACACTTTCAGAGCCTCTTTCAGTATCGATTTATTTTCCTTCTCTAAAATGAGAGTGTTAGATTAAACCTTAAATTGTTTTCAGCCCTAAAGCCTATGTATTGGAAGTTCTGGGGTTAAAGTGGTTGTTCTGCCACTAACTAGCTGTGTGATCTAGGGCTAATGGGTCAGTATCTCTTATTCTGCTTCTTCATTCTTAAAGTGAGATATGATCATCTCTAAGTTCCCTTCCAGTTCTGACATTCTATGATCTTATTTTTATTTTACATTTTTTTCCTTCTCCCCCCACTCTAGCATGGTCTTATAATTCTGGGATATTGCCAGTTTATAAAACTTGCATCCAGGAAGCCATAGACAAATTGATACCAGGTAAAATAGAATTGACTTTTTCTTCCGAGCTGCCTAGCTAGTCCCTTTGGTTGTCAAAACCTGTCAAGAAGAGATGACTCAATTTACACTGTCTGTCTCCTCTGAGCTATGAGATGAAATATCAATTTAGCCACTTGGAAAGAGGTAGGTATTCTATCCTTCCACATGTTTCCATGTTCAAAGGGATGACAGACTTGGGGACTAAAAGTCAAGGGTCAGAGGAATAGAAGTACCAGGTTACAAATGTTGGGGTGAGTGAAGCTCAGGGGTCATTGGCACCAAGAACCTTATTCCAAAATACTGTCTTTATAATCCAGTATCTATCAATCATGCAGCAGCAAAGGACAGTTATTAATGTATTTATAGGAAGTGAAGGAAGAGATTTTATAAATAAAAAGATTAATAAGATAAGTATTATTTTTTATTATTCCTTTAACAGGGCTAGCCTGAAAAGCAGCAAAATGGTACCATAGAGGAAACTTATTTTCAGTGTCCTCATCCTGAGCCCAACAAGTCTTTTCTGGGTATGAGAGAAAGGGCACTTAGGTTTAGGGTCAGATCTCATCTCTGATCCTTTAGAACTATGTGAATTGAACAAATCACAACTTCTCTATGCCTCTTTCTTCATTATTGAGATAGCAGGATAGTACAGTGGGTAGAGTATTAGACCTGGATTGAGGAAGACATGCTCAGATACTTATTAGCTATATAAGCCTGGGTGTATCACCTAATCTCTGTGTGCTTCAGTTTCTTTATTTATAAAATGAGTATTCTAATAATAGCATCTACCTCTCAGGACTGTTGCAAGGATAAAATGAGTTAATATTTGTAGATCACCTTGCAAACTTTAAGGTGTTATTTATTACTGTCAAAATGGCCATATTCATAATAATTGTGCCACTTAAAAGGATGTTTTTAGGAAATTCTTTGTTAACCTTAAAGTGTTATGACTATTATTGTCACAACCATAATCATCCTTCTTCTTTTCTTTCTTCTTAGTGTTATTTTTATCATTATTAATTTTGCTTTCCCAGTCCTCTTTAGTGATTCCTCTTATTTAGCATCAAGTGTCCTCAGGAACTCTTTGCCCTTCTTGCCAAGAATAATAGTTCTCTGATAAACTTATTTCCACTGAAGATTTGGGAATTGTGTGCCTACTGCCAAGAGAGATTGGGCTTAGGTTGGACTTTTCCTTTTGAACAAGAAAATCTTTCTGATGTTCCTGAAATCACAGTTTCCTAGGTTTTTAAGTTGGTTTTTAAATAAAAAGAACAATTGAGTTGGAGCCCAATTCTATTTATTACTTGGATAACTCTGGGGAAATCATTTGAATTCACAGGGCTCCCAGTTTCCTCATCTGTAGAAAGGAGTTAGACTCGATCACTTCTAGCTTTGACTTCTTTAAGAATGATTATATGTGATATGGAGTCTGGTCCTAGATCTGTCATTAGTTAGTTGTGTGTCCTGAAGTGACTTTTGTGTTCTAGGGCTTAGTCTCTTCCTTTGTCAAATTAAGGGGTTGATTGAATGTCTAAGGCTTCTTACTGCTATGACCTTCGGAGCTTACAAATATATCAATAGGCATTTCAAATTCTTTTCTAATTCCTTTCCTGGACTTCCTTATTTGTGTTGATCTTGTGTTGATTATGATCTTGGTAGTCTAACCTTGTGGTCCTCCACTACTCTGACTTCTTTCTCAGCTGTCCTATACAGCCAGTTTTGTTAGTGTGGTCTTCCCAACATGTCTCACATCTGTTCCCTGCTCTCTAGTCATCTAATTCAGGCTCTCACCCCTTTCCATTTACTGATCTCTGTGCTTCTCATATGTTCTATCCAGTACACCATCTACACAGCTGCCATACAATATTTATTTGCTGTTCAGTTCTGACTCTCCATGAGCCCACTTGGGATTTTCTTGGCAAAGATACTGCAGTAGTTTGTCATTTTCTTCTTTGGCTCATTTTATAGATGAGGGAAGTGAGGTAAACAGGGCTAAGTGGTTTTCCCAGAATCACACAATTAGTGTATGTCTGAGGCTGGATTTGAACTCAAGGAGTCTGTTCCCAATCTGGGCTCTCTGTGTGCTATGACACCATCTAACTGCCCCATCACTCAATGTAACTGTTCTTATGGCACAGGTCTGACTCATTAAAGGCTTCAGCAATTACCTTTAATGTCTAGGATGAAACCTTCACCATCTTGTTCCAATTGCTTCTCCAGTTTTACGTCACATGAGCCTTCTTCAGGTACTCTATATATTTGGCTAAAATCTAGCCAAACTGATCTACTGGGAAGATCCCTGAATTCAGTGTTCCATCTCTTGCCTCTGGGTATTTGTATAATGTAGCCACAATACATTGTAGCCTCCATGCCCACGATACTTTGCCTTCTTAATTCTCTGCCCTTCAGAATCATAGTCTTCTTTCAAGGCTGAACTGAGATGCCGTATCCTGTATGCAATATTCCATGATATTGCCCTATGTCCAGTTGCCAGTGCTCTTTCCTTCCTCAATTTACTTGACACTTAACTACATAATTTCTATATCAACCTATCACCCTTCTCCTAGAATATAAAGTTGTTTAGGACAGACATCTTTGCATCTTCAATGCCCACCATATAGTAAATGGTTGATATGTATTTGTTAACTTATGTTGAACACAGTCAAGTTATTGACTATCAGAGGGAAAGATGCTGTTAGTACATATATGTATCATATCAGATTCTCCTTCTCCAGCCTATGGTGTAGATAAAGTCAGCTTCCTTCAAGTCAACAAGTCAGCAAGCATGTATTAAGTGCTTACTATGTGTCAGACATTATTCTAAGTGTTGGCTCTACAAATGCAAGCAGAAGATAGTCCCTGCCCAAAATGACCTTACATTCAAATGGAGGGAAACAACATATACAGAAGAGCTAAAAGGAGTATGGGATGAAAATACTGAATTCTGGAGCATGAGTGAGCAGTGTAGTCTATATTCCTGTAGAGGAATGGACCTCATCTTTAAAATGAAGATTCTAGACATCAATGAATTGCCAGACTCTGAAAATTTTATTGCCAAAAATTTTTAACTTAATAGGAAATTTGGCATATAAGATCTAAGAAAAATATAAGGTAAATATCAAAGACTAATTATAAGGAACTCATTAAGGATAAACAGTTTATGTTTTATATGTGGAAATGTAAACCATATGTCTAAGATTGTTATTAATAATTGGGGAATTTGAAAGAAAGACTGGGCTAGAACTGAATATGATATGATTCAAAAAAGCAAAACCATGTAGGAAACACAGGGATTTAGATGGGAGAAGAGGACTAGTAGTTCTAGAAACCTATTTTAATTAGGAATGGGCTAATACATATACACATATTCATATTTATAATTATGTGTGTTATGTATGTATCTAGAAAGGTACAAAAGTCTTCCACAATCAGAAATATATAAGATATAAGGGAATAGAGAGGGTGAAGAAGAGGGAGGGATGTTTAGAGGAAACCCTACTCACATGGAATCTCTGTTAAAGAAAGAACAATATATATATTTAGAAGGGAATAAAATCTCTTAAATTTAAAAAGAAATGAGGATGAAGGAAGAAGATGGGGTGTAGAAAGGTGTGTAGATTAGTGGGAATGAGATAAGGGGGGGAGAGGATAAGGAAGGGAAGACTGGAGGGGAGTAGGTTAAGTAGTAGGAAGACAAGTAGTGGGTAGAAGTAAGCACAGGAGTCAAGAGGGATAAGAAACAAGAGACATACACAAAAACATAATAATAAAAACAAGGAGTAAAATGTATTAGGTAAAAAAAGTAGGGGTAGTAATTATGATTTCAGACAAAGCTAATTGAATAGGTTTAATTGAATTATAAAAATAGAGAAACTACCCTATATGTCAGTCATATTAATCAATATTGCTTTAGGCTTTAAAATAACTAGACAGTATAAAGTTGTAATATTTCTGTGGTATACAAAATGATGAACTGGTGAATTTAGAAAAATATAAGAAGAATTGGATTCACAAAGGAATATGTTCACCTTCAGAGACCAGAGGACAAACAAGTATGGCATGATCTTAAATAGATAAATATGCTTATATGTGTGTATGATTATCAATATCTGTTTATACAAATGTGTATGTATACATAAGTATACTTTTGTGTATACACACATACATACATACATACATACATACATACACACTTAATTTTAGCCTTCCCTGGGCGGGGAGGAGGAAGGGGAAAAAAGAATAAAGTAAAAAAGTTCACAGCAAAGAACAAAAGAAAACCTACAAGAAAGCAAAGAAAAGATGGACAGCTCTGAACAAAAAGTGTGGTATTTATTATATATGCTTTCTTGAAATGGAAAGCTATTGTTTTATATTTTTAAACCTCTCATGTCCTACTGTGCACATGACATTTTTTCTTTTTCTATTTTGTATTTAAATTTAAAATAATTAAATTTTAAAATAAAATGGAGATTCTAGGAGGAACCAGTCAATAAGAATAAAAAGCTACATAGGGAAGGGCTATTTTTAGTGAAAGAAGGTAACCCTGGGGTAGACTGAGATTCCAGGGTGAAGAGTTTCTGTGACATGGTTGAGAAAGTTATGTAGAGATGAGCCAACCCTAAGAGGAATAAAAATCATGATAGGAGAGGAATTGGTGGGACAAATTCAAATTATTCCCAGGGTGCAGAACTAGAGGGCAACCTTAACATGGACAGAAAGCAGGTTCTGCCCTGAGGAATGTCATGGTCTAGGAGAAGACAAAGAATAGTCCTAGAACTTGTCTTTGAGAACTCACAGCTATTTGGAGGAAAATAAGATTTGTGGATCGGGTATGTAACAACCTACTTCTCCCTCTCTTTGTGGTTGATTTATTCAATCTTTTCCCACAGTGACAGATTAAGAGTTCCAAGAAAGGGTGTCCATGATGACCGTTAACTCTCTCTTTACACATGAGTTGACTAGGAGATGATGTTAGAACATTTAGATCTCAGATCCAAATTGTGTGTATACATTGTAAACACTACAAAGGTTAAGATGGGAGAGCCAGGTTTGAAATAGATTAGTCTGAAAAGATTTCCTAGAGATTGTAGGATTTGAGTTGGGGCTTGAAGATAAGTAGGACATGGATATGTGAAAAGGAAGAAAGTGGATGTTCTAAGTATTTGGTAGAGAAAGGGAAGAAAAATAAAATAGAACGTACAGTCTATGATGTTACATCATGATGGACTATGCACATTAACAATTTGGTGATATCAAGAGTAATGAGAGCAAATTCATTTACATAATGCTTTAATGTTTAAAAAAACACTTTTTGTCTGAAAAATACAATTACTCTCATTTAATAGTTAAAGAGAAGAGAAGGGATGTGTCCCAGGGAGCAAAGGTAGGAACAAAGGAAAATTCAAACCCAGGGCTTTTGATTCCAAGGGGAGTATTATTGGTGAAAAGTAAATCTAAAAGTTCCTAGAGGTCAGCTAAAGAGGGAAAACGTTTGGGTTTTTTTGTTTGTTTGTTTTTGGATGTATATGAAGCTTTTCTGTAGCTGCTGAGCTCCAGAGATACAAGGTCAGAAGACTCTTCCCATCTATCCTTAGGGCTGCAGAGGATATGTGGGAAGTTTTGTTTCTGAAGTGTTCTAGGCTGTATTTAGCTATCTGGGGCCGTGGATTTGGGGAGCAAAGCTGAGAGCTGGGTGTCATTCTGGATCCCAGGAGACTATGAAAATGAAAAGAATGGGAAGAGCAAAATTCCATGGAACTAAAAACAATGAAAAATACATCCCATTTCCTTTACCCTGGAGGTCAGAACCATACAAACTGAGAAGGAATCTGAGCCAAGTTTGAGGCCTGACTTGCTTCTGCCTTGGTGACTTTGTTGCTGGTCCTGTGGATGATTCTGCACTTTATTTTTAACAAGAAAAGAGACACACAGAGAGACACAGAGACAGAGACTGGGATAAAAAATAGAGACAGAGAGAGATTGGAAGAGATTTATGAGGAGAGAAAACTTCAGACTATGCCATCACTGTGGCATCCTAAGAGGAATAATCTTGCATCCTTCTTTTCTCCTTATCTTATATATCTAATAAATTTTCCTAATGATCCTCTTTTTAATACCTCTAGCATGCTCCCTCTTTTTTCTATTGACTATCATCTACTTCAGGTCTTACTAATTGCCTGACTGGACTATTATAATAGACTGACCTCTCTCCTATCTATCCAGTATTGCCAAAGTAGTCTTCCTTATGTATCTTTTGGATCATCTTGCTCATCTATTTAAAAAAAATTAGAGGCTCCCTATTATCTCCCAAATAAGTATGAGTTTATGATCCTGACATTCAAGATCCTCTGAGATCTAATTCCTACCTACATTTATGTTCTTCCTTTTGCACTGTATATTTTTTTCAAAACTGTAATACTCTCAATCCCCTATTCTCATTTTTCCCAAACTATCTCCATGCCTTTGCTTATATATTCCTCCGGTTAGAAGCTTTCACAGAACATGAGAAGTATAATTTGAGGGATTTATCAAATTTCTGATTAACTGCCCCCAACTCAGACACTTTTGGAGTTTCATATCAGATACCCTAAATACTATTGTTTTCACAACCTTGTAAGATCATGGTCCACAAGCCCAAAAATATGAGCAATTTTATATACAGGCCAAAGAAAACAAACAGAACCTGTATTAGGTATAACAGTTGTTGCTTGTCCTTCATTCTTGAAGAGGACCATGATATCAGGGAGATGATGCCATGACATGCAAGTGAGTTGGGATTTATGTGAGGGAGGGCTGTCCAAGGTCACTTGCTTCACTTTCTCCTCCAGAGCCATCAGAGTCCAATGGCCAGATATAGATCAGAATGGTTGGAGATAGCCCTGATGCAGTGGGATCCATGACATGATGAGATCTTAAACTCTCCTTTAAAAATCTATAATCAAAATGTTTATGTATAGTAAGAAATACCAATGCTTTATTGCTATTATTAACATAGGTCTTTATTCACAAAATCCTATAAGGAGATATTGTTAAACATTAGTATCTCCATTTTACAGATGAAGAATCTCTGACACACCAGTTGTCACACAAACCCCAAGATATAACAGGAGATGAATGATCTCCTTTGCTGAAACCTTCCATTGACCTCTCTCTCCTTATTAATATTCTTTTCCTCTTCAAGCTCTCTTGAGTTCATATACTTATTTATTAACATGCTGTGCCATCCCAGTAGTAAATACTTTCATTTTTGTCTTTGTAGACCCAACATCTAGCATAGCACTTTGAACATAGCTTTTACCGATAATAATAAGATGTTTTAAGATTTATAAGATATTTTATAAATATCTCATCTGATTCTCACAACAACCCTGGGAAGCAGATGTTGCCATTTTGCTCACTTTAAAGATGAAGAAACAAAAAACAGAGGTTAACTGACTGTCACAATTACAGAACTAGCAAGTTTCTGACTTGATTTGAATTCCTCATACTTCAAGTCCAGTACTCTATTTACTGAGCCATGTAGCTGCCTTACAGCAAACACTCAATATATTTTCATTGAAATGACTTGAATTGAATTATTACTGCTGTTGTTTTTGTGCACACTCTTTCTTGCACCATAGTTATCTGACTTAAACATCTTGCCCTCATCCCTGACTCCCATCTCTTCATATTAAACTGTAAGGTTTTTTAGAGAAGGATTTGGGTTATCCCTATCTTAGCATCCCTAGCAGCCAGCACAAGGCCTTGCACATAGTAGATATTTAATTAATATTTGTACAATTAAGGTGACTGGAATGGAATGGAATTTGTTGAATTCACCTGCAGACGACATGGGTAGTCCTTCCAGGGCCTTTATTCTGGTAGTTTATTACAAAGGCTGATCTTTGAGGAATAGAAGAGGGTCCAAATGGCCTAGGTTTGCATCCTTCAGACCAAAATGACATTTCAAACAGAATTCACAGTGAAGATGATCAGATTGGATAGACCTTTGGTGAATTAAATTACACTGAGACCTTAAAAAATGAATTTTTCATGGTAACTTTGGACTCTAAGTAGCTGGAAGCTGCTTTTCAAGTTGATTTAAAATTAAAGGCTCTCAGCAGGAAGTGCTTACACTAAATCTTGGCTACTGCTCCCTTCTTTCATTTGGCTTGGTGTGCTACTAGTGACCTTTTTATTTCTGCTTCAAACTCTGGAATTCACTAGTTATGAAAATTATCCTCCCTCATCTGTTCTAAAGTTTGCATAGGCAGATAGAGTGAAAAAGGCAGAAAGATCAAGGCCAGGAGACCTGGGGTTCTTGTCTTTGCTCTGGCATTGAGCCATTGACTAACCCAATCATGCAGAATCCAAGATCTAGAGATAGAAGTGTTTCTGGAGGCTAAATGGTACAATCTCCTCTTTACAAATATGAGGAACTGAGGCAGTATCTTGTCCAAGAAAGCACATTTAGTAAACATAGTAATCATCAGAAGTGGGATTTGAACACAGTTCCTCTGCCTCTGAAGTCAGTGTTCTTTTCCCTCCACTACACTGGTTATATGATTTTGAATAGATCACTTCCCTTATTTGGACCTCAATTTTTTTCCTCTGTAAAATGGAAAGCCTGGACTAAATTATATTAACTCTAAAGTTCATTCTAGCATTAATATTAGCTACATTAAGGTCCCTTTGGGCTCTGATATTTATGTTCTCTGTTCTAAGGTCATTTTAATCTCAATGTTTCTGTAATGTATTTGTGAAGATTCATGACTTGCCTTGGAATTACTGATTTGCACAAATAGTTTTTCTAGAATCCAAGTAGCTTGTAACACCATTTAAACCCAATCCATTTTTTCTATAGTGAACAAAAATATGCAAAGCTCATTCTATCAATTATTGGTCAATTGTTCAAGTTTTCACTAAGCCCTTGCCCATCTCTGATCATAGTGATGATGTGGAAGCAAAATGGTAGCATTGTTCAAAGTAAAGCATTCAAAGGTCTTGATTCTAGTCTTAACTGTGGAATCTTGATCAAAGAAATAAAAAGATGGCATTTCCTTATGTTTGATCACACGTGACACTTTTTTGGTAAGAGTTAACATGAGATTTTATATATGTAGGCAACTTCTGGAGTTCCTAGTATGATTTGTCTTGGAAAGGGACTTAATATTGAGAGTAACCCCCTCATAAACTTTTCTTAAAAAGAAGTGATTTCTGAGATCTTTACTGATTCTGGATTTTTTTTATTAAAGCTTTTTATTTGCAAAACATATGTATGGGTAGTTCCCCAGCATTGATCTTTACAAAGCTTTCCATTACAAATTTTACCCCCAGTCCCCACCCCTCCCCTAGATGGCAAGAAATCCACTACATGTTAATTATGTTAAAATACTTGGCAAATCGAATATATGTATACATATTTCCACACTTATCATTGTTGTGCAAGAAAAATCGGATCTACTCTGGATATAAAGAGTGATTTTGTAAACAAGTTAGAGGAACATAATATACTTTACCTCTCAGACCTGTGGAGATGGAATAAATTTATGTCCAAAGAAGAACTGGAACTTTTAATTGAAAACCAGATAGATAACTTTGACTATATTAAGTTAAAAAGTTTTTGTACAAACAAAATCAATGCAGACAAGATTAGGAGGGAAGCAATAAATTGGGAAATCATCTTTACATTTAAGGGTTCTGATAAAGGTCTCATCTCTAAAATATATAGAGAATTGTCTCATATTTAGAAAAATTCAAGCCATTCTCCAATCAATAAATGGTCAAAGGATATGAACAGACAATTTTCAGAGGATGAAATTAAAACTATTTATAGTCATATGAAAAGGTGCTCCAAATCACTATTGATCAGAGAAATGCAAATCAAGACAACCCTGAG
>JAJPUD010028981.1:0-14246 GCA_023553655.1 Myrmecobius fasciatus
GAAAGCTTTGTAAGGGTCAATGTTGGAGAATTACCTATACATATGTTTTGCAAATAAAAAGTTTTAATTAAAAATAAATAAATAAATAAAATATTGCCTTAAGCTTAAAATAAATTATTTACAAAAGAAAAACAAAAACAAAGAAGAAATTATTGAAAATTCAAACTCAATTAAAACATTTACTAATTTTAACTGATAACCTGAATTTTGTTTGTTGTTGACAAAAACAGAAGAATTCATGAGTTCTTTTCATTTGTAACAAAGAATAAAGATATGCTTGTTAAACAAGTGAGAGTTAGGATTACACATTGCACTGTGTATTTGTTTGAATTTTTTTAGAGTGACAATATGTATAATCATTTTGCTTGTGTTGAATAATAGTTTGTAATGTTATTTTAATTTCTAAATTTGTACTATTATAATTAAGATTTGAAGATTGCGCTTTTCTTTGGCAAATATATTTTGGACTCTATAATAAAGTAAATATTTACTGAGATTTTTAAAAACTTTTTTCAACTAAACATAATTTGAAATAGTATATACTTTACACTGTTATAAGAAATATATTTTGAGGAGCGGAGGCGGAGCCAAGATGGCGGAGTGAAAAGGTGACTCTCTGTGTCCTCCTCCGAACTTCTCTCAAATCAAAAATAAAATAAGCCTCTGAACTGATCTTCAAGTCAACGAATCAGGAAATATTTGGATACTGCTTGCAGATATCTCTGAAAAACTTCACATCAGGTTTGTCTAGCTCCGACAGAGGGATCAACAGAGGACTCCGGTGTCAGAGAACTCTGGTGGAGGCTGGAAGTGAGGGTGGGACTCAGCTCAGCTCAGCTCAGACTGGCAAAAAACTCCAAACTCCAAACTCCAAATTCCAAACACCTGGAGTTTATCTGAGGCACTCGGGACACTCTGCCCTGATTGGGGGCAGGTGTTCTGGCAAACTTGCCTTGTTTAAGGAGTAATTCGGACTTAGTCCTAGCCCCCACCGGCCCAGCACCTTAAATTAATTCGCCGAAGCTCCTCAGGGCAAAATCTTCAGCCAGCCGTTTCAGCCGTTGGTTTTCTTCCCCCTACCTTAAAGAGATATTCACGCTATCTAAAAAAAAAAAAAAAATGAAGAGGCAAAAGAGAGCTCTCACCATAGACAGCTTTTACAAAGAGAAAGAGGAGAAGACCCCAGATCCAGAGGTTCCTTTAGACATAACTCCAGAGGGAATCAGCAAGGACCATCACTGGTCCCCGTTTCAAAAGGCCTTTCTGGAAGATTGCTTAAAGAACCTAATAAAAGAACTGGAGGATAAATGGGAAAATAAATTGAAATTAGTGCAAGAAGGATACAGTATCTTACAAGAAGGATATGATGCCCTGCAAAAGAGATATGAAAAAGACACCAATCTATTGAAAAATAAAATTAGTGAAGTGGAAAAAGAGTACAATGAACAAAAAAATTCAATTGGCCAGTTACAAATGGAGCTTAAAAAAGTAACTGAAGAAAACAACATTTTAAAAATAAGAATTGAACAAATGCAAGTGAATGACTCAATAAGACTTCAAGAATCAGTCAAACAAAAACAAAAAAATGAAAAATTAGAAGAAAATATGAAATATCTCCTAGGAAAAACAACCGACTTGGAAAATAGATCTAGGAGAGACAATCTAAGGATTATTGGACTTCCTGAAAGCCATGATCAAAAAAAGAATCTAAACACTATCTTCCAGGAAATCCTGAAAGAAAACTGCCCTGAGATTGTAGAATCAAAGGGCAAAATCACCATTGAAAGAATTCACCGATCACCTCCTGAAAGAGACCCCAAAATTAAAATCCCAAGGAATATCATGGCTAAATTTCAGGACTATAGCACCAAGGAAAAGATTCTGCTAGCAGCTAGAAACAATTCAAATACCGAGGATCAATAATTAGAATCACACAGGATCTGTCAGCCTCCACATAGAAGGATCGAAGTGCCTGGAACCAGATATTCCGAAGGGCAAAGGAACTTGGATTACACCCAAGAATATCCTATCCAGCTAGAATGAGCATTATCCTCCAGGGAAGAAGATGGTCATTCAATGATATAGGTGAATTTCATCTATTTCTAATGAAAAGACCAGATCTGAACAAGAAATTCGACATCCAAACACAGAACTCAAGAGATGCATAAAAAGGTAAAAAGGAAAGGACTCTTGAGAACTTTATTTCTACTATGGAGATACTTAAAGTTTGGGGATATAATTAACTAGATATTACTTTGATACTATGAAAAAGAGAACTAGAGGGGGAAAGGTTGTCATACTGGGGAAAAGAGGGGAAAAGTGGTAAAAATAGGATCTAAAAAAAAAAAGGAGGTAAAAACAAGGTAAAATCTCTTGAAGAGGCAAAGAAAACCTAATATAATTGAGAGAAAGAAGGGAGGGAGATGAGCATTGTGTAAATCTTACTCTCATCAGATTGGGCTCTAAAAGTGTATATCAGACACTTGATTTCACATAGAAACTTGTCTGTTGCTAGAGGGAAGGAGGAGGGAAAGGAGGAAAAGAAAGGGACAAACTAATAGAAGGGAAAATAGAAGAATCAGGGGAAAGGAGTAAAAACAGGGGGAAGGGATCTAAAGGGTGGAGTATTGTTTGGGGGAGAGTGTCATCAAAAGCAAAGAACTGAGGAGGGGGGAAGGGAGAAAGGGGAAAGGAAAGGGGAAAACATAACTTGGGTAAATAAGATGGCAGGAAATAAAGAATTAGTTATTCTATCTGTGAATGTGAATGGGATGAACTCTCCCATAAAGCGGAAGCAGCTATCAGACTGGATTAAAAACCAGAATCCCACAATATGTTGTCTACAAGAAACACATCTAAAACATAGTGACACATATAGGATGAAGGTAAAAGGCTGGAGCAGGACCTATTATGCTTCAGGTGAACAAAAAAAAAGCAGGGGTAGCAATCCTTATCTCAGATCAAGTAAAAGCCAAGATAGATCTAATCAAAAGAGATAAGGAAGGAAACTATATTTTATTAAAGGGTACCATAGATAAGGTAGCAATATCTATACTAAATATATATGCACCAAGTGCAATAGCATACAAATTCCTAGGGGAGAAATTAAGAGACATGCAAGAAGAAATAGACAGCCAAACGATACTAGTGGGGGATCTCAACCTTGCTCTCTCAGAATTAGATAAATCAAACCACAAAATAAACAAGGAAGAAACTAGGGAGATAAACCAATTGTTAGAAAAGTTAGGTATGATAGATCTATGGAGAAAATTGAATGGAGGCAGTAGGGAGTTTACTTTTTTCTCAGCAGTCCATGGAACCTATACAAAAATTGACCATGTGTTAGGGCATAAAAACCTCAAAATCAAATGCAGAAAGGCATAAATAGTAAATGCATCCTTTTCAGATCATGATGCAATAAAAATCACATGCAATATAAGGCCAGGAGAAAATAAACCAAAAGTTAATTGGAAATTAAATAATCTAATCCTGAAGAATGAATGGGTGAAAGAGCAAATCATAGACACAATCAATAACTTCATCCAAGAGAATGACAATAAGGAGACAACATACCAAAATTTGTGGGATACGGCTAAAGCGGTTATAAGGGGCAATTTTATATCTCTAGATGCTTACTTGCATAAAATAGAGAAAGAAAAGATCAATGAATTGGGCTTATTATTAAAAAAACTAGAAAAAGAACAAATTAAAAACCCTCAATTAAATACCAAATTGGAAATTCTAAAAGTAAAAGGAGAAATTAATAAAATTGAAAATAAGAAAACTATTGAGTTAATAAATAAAACTAAGAGTTGGTTCTATGAAAAAACCAACAAAATAGATAAGCCTTTAGTTAATTTGATAAGAAAAAGGAAAGAAGAAAATCAAATTGTTAAGTCTCAAGAATGATAAGGGAGAACTTTCCTCCAATGAAGAGGAAATCAGAGCAATAATTAGGAGTTACTTTGCCCAACTTTATGCCAGTAAGTTTGATAATCTAACAGAAATAGAGGAATATCTACAAAAATATAGATTGCCCAGGTTAACAGAAGAGGATATAAATTATTTAAATAGCCCCATATTAGAAAAAGAAATAGAACAAGCTATTAACCAACTCCCTAAGAAAAAATCTCCAGGGCCAGATGGATTTACATGTGAATTCTACCAAACATTCAAAGAACAATTAATTCCAATACTATACAAACTATTTCAGAAAATAGGGACAGAAGGTATTCCTTCTGTGAGCCAAATTCCTTCTATGAGACAGATACGGTGCTGATAGCTAAACCAGGTAGGGTGAAAACAGAGAAAGAAAACTATAGACCAATTTCCCTAATGAATATTGATGCAAAAATTTTAAATAAGATATTAGCAATGAGATTACAGAAAGTCATCCCCAGGATAGTACACTATGACCAAGTAGGATTTATACCAGGGATGCAGGGCTGGTTCAATATTAGGAAAACTATCAGCATAATAACCAAACTAACAAAAACCATATGATTATCTCAATAGATGCAGAAAAAGCCTTTGATAAAATCCAACACCCTTTCCTATTAAAAACACTAGAGAGTATAGGAATGAATGGGCTTTTCCTTAAAATGATCAGTAGCATCTATTTAAAACCATCAGCAAGCATCATATGTAATGGAGACAAACTAAAACCATTCCCAATAAGATCAGGAGTGAAACAAGGCTGCCCACTATCACCATTACTATTCAATATTGTATTAGAAATGTTAGCTTTAGCAATAAGAGAAGAAAAAGAGATAAAAGGAATCAGAGTAGGTAATGAAGAAACCAAATTATCACTCTTTGCAGATGACATGATGCTATACTTAGAGAACCCTAGAGACTCAACTAAAAAACTACTAGAAACAATTCACAACTTTAGCAAAGTCTCAGGATTCAAAATTAATACACATAAATCATCAGCATTTTTATATATTACCAACAAAGTTCAGCAGCAAGAGATGCAAAAAGAAATTCCATTCCAAATAGCAGATGATAGGATAAAATATTTGGGAATCTATCTGCCAAGGAAAAGTCAGAAACTATATGAACTAAATTACAAAACACTTTCCACACAAATAAAATCAGACCTAATCAATTGGAAAAATATTAAGTGCTCATGGGTAGGCAGAGCCAACATAATAAAAATGACAATACTACCCAAACTAATCTACTTATTTAGTGCCATACCAATCAAACTCCCAAGAAATTATTTTATAGATCTAGAAAAAATAGTAGCAAAGTTCATTTGGAAGAACAAAAGGTCAAGGATCTCAAGGGGATTAATGACAAAAAAAGGCAGATGAAGGTAGCCTTGCTGTACCAGATCTAAAACTCTATTATAAAGCAGCGGTCATCAAAACCGTTTGGTACTGGCTAAGAAATAGAGCAGTTGATCAGTAGCACAGGATAGGATATCAGGACAATCTAGGCAATAACCTTAACAATCTAGTATTCGATAAACCCAAAGACCCCAGCTTTTGGGATAAATACTCACTATTCGGCAAAAACTGCTGGGAAAATTGGAAACTAGTGTGGAAGATATTAGGGCTTGACCCATACCTAACACCACATACCAAGATAAGATCTAAATGGGTTCATGATCTAGATATAAAGAGGAACTTTGTAAGCAAGTTACAGGAACGTAATATAGTTTATCTCTCAGACCTGTGGAGATGGAATAAATTTATGTCCAAAGAAGACATGGAACTCCTAATTGAACACCAGATGGATAATTTTGATTATATTAAGTTAAAAAGTTTCTGTACAAACAAAACAAATGCAGACAAGATTAGGAGGGAAGCATCAAATTGGGAAATCATCTTTACATTTAATGGTTCTGATAAAGGCCTCATTTCTAAAATATATAGAGAATTGTCTCATATATATAAGAATTCAAGCCACTCTTCAATAGATAAGTGGTCAATGGATATGAACAGACAATTTTCAGATGACGAAATTAAAACCATCTCTAGGCATATGAAAAGTTGCTTCAAATCAGTATTGATCAGAGAAATGCAAATTAAGACAACTCTGAGATACCACTACACCCCTGTCAGATTGGCTAAAATGACAGGAAAAGATAACGATGAATGTTGGAGGGGATATGGGAAAACTGGGATACTGATGCATTGTTGGTGGAACTGTGAACGGATCCAACCATTCTGGAGAGCAATTTGGAGCTATGCTCAAAAAGTTGTCAAACTGTGCATACCCTTTGATCCAGCAGTGTTTCTATTGGGCCTATATCCCAAAGAGATCTTAGAGGAGGGAAAGGGCCCCACATGTGCAAGAATGTTTGTGGCAGCCCTTTTTGTAGTGGCTAGAAACTGGAAACTGAATGGATGCCCATCAATTGGATAGTGGCTGAATAAATTATGGTATATGAATGTTATGGAATATTATTGCTCTGTAAGAAACGACCAGCAGGATGATTTCAGAGAGGCCTGGAGAGACTTGCATGAACTGATGCTGAGTGAAACGAGCAGAACCAGGAGATCATTATACACAGCAACAACAGTATTACATGATGATCAATTCTGATGGACATGGCTCTCTGCAACAAAGAATTGTCTCAAACTAGCTCCAATTGTTCACTGAAGAAAACCATATACACCCAGAGAGAGGGATATGTTACACAATGTAACATTTTCATGATCTGTATTGATATTTGCTTGCATTGTGTTACCTTTCTCTGATTTTCTTTTTTTTTCTTGTAGATAGGATTTTTCTTGCATAACTTGTCAAGTATTTCAACATTATTAACATGTAATGGACTTCCTGCCATCTAGGGGAGGGGAGGGGACTGGGGGTAAAATTTGTAATGGAAAGCTTTGTAAAGATCAATGCTGGGGAGCTACCCATACATATGTTATACAAATAAAAAGCTTTAATTTAAAGAAAGAAAAAGAAAAAGAAAAAAAGAAAAAAGAAAGAAAAGGACATCTCCTGACAATAAAAAGTATAATAAATATTTACTTCATTCTTTAAAATTTGCAATACTCTTTATAAATATCCTGTTTTAATCTCACTACCACCCTAGAAGATTAAGTGATTTGTTCAGAGGGACAGCTAGTGTCTGAGGTCATGAAGATCATGAAAATGACTGTTCCTGATTCCAAGCCCAGTTCTCTATTTATTGTACCATCAAGCTGCTAAGTTTGTTGATATCCTGCCTAAAATACAACTCTGGAACATAATAGTCCACATGTGGCCTAAAAAGAATGAGTTACAGTAGATCTAAAATAGTTCTTATTTTGGGCAAAACATTTATTTTAATACAAATTAAGTTTACAATCGTTTTTTGCTTTAATTCCTATGCCATATATTGTTGACTCTTATTCAGCTTATAATCAACTAAAATAGTATGAAACAATGGATGAAATGTTTTACTAGAATCAGGAAGACCTTGGATTGTGTCCTGCTTCTGATATTTCCTAGCTCTATGAACTTGAACTGGTTACTTAATGCATTTGGACCTCAGTTTTCTCATATGTAAAATGGGGATAATAATAACTATGATTCTTAATTCAAAGGGTTGTAAGAGTCAAAGTCAATACCTAAAGGTGTCTGCAGGGTGGCAAACCTGAAAAAGCTATATGAGACAATTATTATTATTATTTTAGAAGCCATTAAGGCAACATAGTTAATGGACCATAGAGCTTAGATCAGGGAGATCTCAGTTCAAATCTTATTTCAGATTCCTATTAGACATGCAAGTGGGCAAATCCTTCTCTGTAATATGGTGGTAATAATAGCTGAAGCACATTTCACAGGGTTTTTCCTAATGTGAGAACCCAAATGAGATCATTACACAAAGTTTGTGGAAAACTAGAAAGTGATATAACTATGTCTATTATTATCATTAAAATTCCCAGATCACTCTCATATAAAGCCATATCCCCACCTTTCTTATATTTGTGTTTGTTTTTTAAATTTAATAGTAGGGGCTTTACATTTATCTCTATTAAATCATTATATGTGGCCCCTCATTCTGGCCTATATAGAGCTCTTTGAATTTTGTCTCTGTTATATAATATGCTCACAGTTCCTCCCATCTCCATATCATCTGTAAATTCTACAAATTTTCCATTTATGTATTAATTCAAGAAATTAAAAATTAATAAAAATGTGGGCTAGATCAAGGTCAAAGATATTTTAGCTCCATTTTAGACATACTTTCAAAGTGAGTCATTAATGACTCCTTTAGGGGTCTAACGATTCAAAAACTTCCAAATCCATTCAAATGTATTCATCTTTTCCATAACTTTCTTTTTTAAAATTTTTTCTGATTATACTTGTGCATTCTTTTTTTATTATTATTTTTAACACATTTCCTTATGATTTCCCATAGTTTTCTCTCTGGATCTTAGAATATTGCCTTATCAACAACAAGACTATATGATGATCAATTCTGATGGACATGGCTCTCTTCAATAATGAAATGTTTCAAACCAGTTCCAACTGTTCAGCAAAGAAGGCCATATACACCCAGGGAGAGGGATATGAAATGTGGACCACACATAACATTTTTGTGTTCTCTATTGATATTTGCTTGCATTGTGTTTCCTTTCTCAGATTTTTCTTTTCTTATAGATACGATTTTTCTTGCACAGCAAGATAAGTGTGGAAATTTATATACATATATTAGATTTGTCAAGTATTTTAATATAATTAACATGTAGGGGGCGGAGCCAAGATGGCGAACTGCGGACAGCTTTCTCTGTGAACTCCCGGGACATTCCCTCAAACTCAGACAAAGTAAGCCTTCCAACTGGTTTCTAAGTGAGAGCAACTCCAAGCATTCAGACTACAACGCACTTCTATCAAAGATCTACAGTGAAAGAACTCCGGAGAAGGTTAGCCTCAGGGGAAATCGGCCACTGGTCGCAATCAGACTCCAGCCGGGGCGGAAGTCAGGGCTGCGATAGAGGGGCGGATTTTGGGCACCCAGGAAGCCCCTGGGAGACGCCTGGGCCACTTTGCTCTGCTTGCGGGCAGGTGCTTTGGCAGATCTGCCTTTGGAAAAGGGTGGATCCAGACCAGCTGAAAACGTGGTCCTAGTGCGAATCTAGCCCGACCAGCCTCAGACTGGAAGTCAACTCGGCAAACTGCCCCAGGGCAAATACAAATCGTTGCAGTTTTCTCTGGTTTTGACCAATATCCCAACTTTAAATCATGAGCAAGAAGCAGAAGAGAGCTCTCACCATAGAAAGCTTTTACGGAGAAAAAATAGAACAGTCCCCAGATCCTGACATTATGAAAACAATCCCAGATGAAGCCACAAAGGCAGACTTAAGTTGGTCTCCCTTTCAGAAGGCTTAGCTGGATGATTGCATTAAGAATCTCAAAAGAGAGCTAGAAGAAGAATGGGGAAATAAATTGAGATCAGGGCAACAGAAATATCAAAAACTGGAAAATAGGACTGGTGAATTGGAAAAAGAAAACAGTTTACTGAAAAACAAAATTGGTGAATTGGGAAAAAATCACCAATTCACTGGAAAATAAAAATGGTGAACTGAAAATCAAAATTGGTGAATTGGAAAAAGACAACAATTCACTGAAAAACAAAATTGGTGAATTGGAAAAAGACAACAATTCATTGAAAAACAAAATTGGTGAATTGGAAAAAGAATGCATTGAATCAAGAAATTCAATTGGCCAGCTACAAAAGGAGCTAAAAAAGATAACTGAAGGAAATAATACTTTAAAAATTAAAATTGAACAAATAGAAGTAAATGACTCAATAAGACTTCAAGAATCAGTTAAACAAAAACAAAAAAATGAAAAAATAGAAGAAAATATGAAATATCTCCTAGGAAAAACAACTGACTTGGAAAACAGATCCAGGAGAGACAATTTAAGGATTATCGGACTCCCTGAAAGCCACAATGAAAAAAAGAACCTGGATGCTATCTTCCAGGAAATCATGAAAGAGAATTGCCCTGATGTTTTAGAATCAGAAGGCAAAATTGGCATTGAAAGAATTCACCGATCACCTCCAGAAAGAGACCCCAAAATTAAAACCCCAAGGAATATCGTGGCCAAATTTCAGGACTATCGCACCAAGGAAAAGATATTGCAAGCAGCTAGAAAGGAACAGTTCAAATACCGAGGAACTGTCATTAGAATTACACAGGATCTGTCAGCTTCCACATTGAAGGATCGAAGGGCCTGGAACCAGATATTCCGAAAGGCAAAAGAACTTGGATTACAGCCAAGAATAAGTTATCCAGCTAGAATGAGCATCATCTTCCAGGGAAGAAGATGGT
This sequence comes from Myrmecobius fasciatus, assembly GCA_023553655.1. Lineage (NCBI taxonomy): Eukaryota > Metazoa > Chordata > Mammalia > Dasyuromorphia > Myrmecobiidae > Myrmecobius > Myrmecobius fasciatus. The sequence goes on from JAJPUD010028981.1 coordinate 10,284, forward strand.
CATTCAATGACACAGGAGAATTTCACCTATTTCTAATGAAAAGACCTGATCTGAACAAAAAATTTGACCTCCAAATAGAGAACTCGAGAGAAACATAAAAAGGTAAAAAGGAAATCTCTTGAGAACTATATTCCTACTATAGGTATCCTTTAAAGAATGGCAGTATAATTTGATTTTTCTTTGATAATCATGGAAAAGAAAATAGAGGTGGAAGGGATACCATACTGAAAAAGAAAAAGGGGGGAGGGGGGAAAAGGAGGCAAAATAAAGTAAAAATAAAGAAGGTAAAATAAGGCAAAATCTCATAAAGAGACATAGAAGATCTAATATAATTGAGGGAAAGAAGGGAGGGTGATGAGTACTGTGTAAACTTTACTCTCATTAGATTGGACTCTAAGAGAGTATATCAGACACATTTGGCTTCAAAGAAAGCACTGACCCTCCTTGTGGGAAGGTAGGAGGGAGGGGAGAAAAGGAAAGGGATAAACTAATAGAAGGATTAGGGGAAAGGTATAAAGGGGAGGGAGGGACTATAAAGGGAGGAGGATTATTGGTGGGAGGTGGTCATCAAGAGCAAAGTACTGGGGAGGAGGAAGGGAGAGAGGGGAAAGGGAAGAGATAATCATAACTCTGGGTAAATAAGATGGCAGGGAATACAGATATAGTTATTTTAACTGTGAATGTGAATGGGATGAACTCTCCCATAAAACGGAAGCGGGTAGCAGACTGGATTAAAAGCCAGAATCCTACAATATGTTGTTTACAAGAAACACATCTAAAACATAGAGATACATACAGAGTGAAGGTAAAGGGCTGGAGCAGAATCTTCTATGCTTCAGGTGAACAAAGAAAGGCAGGGGTAGCAATCCTTATCTCCGATCAAGTAAAAACAAAAATAGATCTAATTAAAAGAGATAAGGAAGGAAACTACATTTTACTAAAGGGTTCCATAGACAATGAAGCAGTATCAATACTTAACATATATGCACCAAGTGGTATAGCATCCAAATTCCTAGAGGAGAAGTTAAGAGAGATGCAAGGAGAAATAGACAGTAATACTATACTAGTGGGAGATCTCAACCTTGCTCTCTCAGAATTAGATAAATCAAATTCCAAAATAAATAAGAAAGAAGTTAGGGAGGTTAACAAAAAGCTAGAAAAGTTAGGTATGATAGATCTCTGGAGGAAATTGAATGGTGATAGAAGGGAGTATACTTTTTTCTCAGGGGTTCATGGAACTTATACAAAAATTGATCATGTGTTAGGGCATAAAAACCTCAAAATCAAATGCAGAAAAGCAGAAATAGTAAATGCATCCTTCTCAGATCATGATGCAATAAAACTCACATGTAATATAAGGCCAGGAGAAAATAGACCACAAGTTACTTGGAAATTAAATAATCTAATCCTGAAGAACGAATGAGTGAAAGAGCAAATTACGGACACAATTGAAAATTTCATCCAGGAGAATGACAACAATGAGACAACATACCAAAATTTGTGGGACTCGGCTAAAGCGGTTATAAGGGGTAATTTTATATCTCTAGATGCTTACTTGCATAAAACAGAGAAGGAGAAGATTAATGAACTGGGCTTACAATTAAAAAAGCTAGAAAAGGGGCAGCTAGGTGGCGCAGTGGATAGAGCACCAGCCCTGAAGTCAGGAGGACCTGAGTTCAAATCTGGTCTCAGACACGTAACAGCTGTGTGACCCTGGGCAAGTCACTTAACCCCAATTGCCTCAGCAAAAAAAAATAAAATAAAATAAAATAAAAAAATAAAAAAGCTAGAAAAAGACCAAATTAAAAACCCTCAATTAAATACCAAATTGGAAATTCTGAAAATTAAAGGGGAGATCAATAAAATTGAAAATAAGAAAACTATTGAATTAATAAATAAAAGTAAGAGTTGGTTTTATGAAAAAACCAACAAAATAGATAAGCCTTTAGTTAATTTAATTAGAAAAAGGAAAGAGGAAAATCAAATTATTAGTCTCAAAAATGATAAGGGAGAACTTTCCTCCAATGAAGAGGAAATTAGAGTAATAATTAGGAGTTTCTTTGCCCAACTTTATGCCAATAAATTTGATAATGTAAATGAAATGGAGGAATATCTACAAAAATATAGATTGCCTAGGTTAACAGAAGAGGAAATAAATTATTTAAATAGCCCCATTTTGGAAAAAGAAATAGAACAAGCTATCAACTCCCTAAGAAAAAATCTCCAGGGCCAGATGGATTTACATGTGAATTTTACCAAACATTCAAAGAACAATTAATCCCAATACTATATAAACTATTCGAAAAAATAGGGAAAGAAGGTGTACTACCAAATTCCTTCTATGACACAGATATGGTGCTGATAGCTAAACCAGGTAGGGAGAAAACTGAGAAAGAAAACTATAGACCCATTTCCCTAATGAATATTAATGCAAAAATTTTAAATAAGATTTTAGCAACAAGATTACAGAAAGTCATCCCCAGGATAATACATCATGACCAAGTAGGATTTATACCAGGAATGCAGGGCTGGTTCAATATTAGGAAAACTATTAGCATAATCAATTATATTAATAACCAAATTAATAAAAACCATATGATTATCTCCATAGATGCAGAAAAAGCCTTTGATAAAATCCAACACCCATTCCTATTAAAAACACTGGAGAGTATAGGAATAAATGGGCTTTTCCTTAAAATGATTAGTAGTATCTACTTAAAACCTTCAGCAAGCATCATATGTAATGAAGTCAAACTAGAACCATTCCCAATAAGATCAGGAGTGAAACAAGGCTGCCCACTGTCACCATTACTATTTAATATTGTATTAGAAATGTTAGCTTCAGCAATAAGAGAAGAAAAAGAGATAAAAGGAATCAGAGTAGGTAGTGAAGAAACCAAATTATCACTCTTTGCAGATGACATGATGGTATACTTAGAGAACCCTAGAGACTCAACTAAAAAACTACTAGAAACAATTCACAACTTTAGCAAAGTGGCAGGATACAAAATAAATCCACATAAATCATCAGCATTTTTATATATTACCAATAAAGTTCAGCAGCAAGAGATACAAAAAGAAATTCCATTCAAAATAACTGTTGATAGTATAAAATATTTGGGAATTTATCTGCCAAGGGATAGTCAGGAACTATATGAACTAAATTACAAAACACTTTCCACACAAATCAAATCAGACCTAGTCAATTGGAAAAACTTAAAATGCTCGTGGGTAGGACGAGCGAATATAATAAAAATGACAATACTACCCAAACTAATTTACTTATTTAGTGCCATACCAATCAAACTCCCAAGAAATTATCTTACAGATCTAGAAAAAATAGTAGCAAAGTTCATTTGGAAAAACAAAAGGTCAAGAATTTCAAGGGGATTAATGAAAAAAAAAGGCTGACGATGGTGGACTTGCTGTACCAGATCTAAAACTATATTATAAAGCAGCGGTCATCAAAACCATTTGGTACTGGCTAAGAAATAGAGTAGTCGATCAGTGGAATAGGATAGAATCACAAGACAAACTAGGCAATAACTATAGCAATTTGGTTTTTGATAAACCCAAAGACCCCAGCTTTTGGGATAAGTATTCACTATTTGACAAAAACTGCTGGGAAAACTGGAAACTAGTGTGGAAGAAATTAGGGCTTGACCCACATCTAACACCACATACCAAGATAAGATCTAAATGGGTTCATGATCTGGATATAAAGAGTGATACTATAAGTAAATTAGAGGAATGTAATATAGTTCACCTCTCAGACCTTTGGAGATGGAATAAATTTATGTCCCAAAAAGAACTGGAACTCTTAATTGAAAACCAGATAGATAACTTTGACTATATTAAGTTAAAAAGTTTTTGTACAAACAAAATCAATGCAGACAAGATTAGGAGGGAAGTAATAAATTGGGAAATCATCTTTACATTCAAGGGTTCTGATAAAGGTCTCAT
>JAJPUD010028983.1:0-14244 GCA_023553655.1 Myrmecobius fasciatus
ACTGGGACCTCAGCCCAGGAGCCTTCAAGCTGACTGAGGGCAGGGCCCGGCTGGGGCTCCCTGCCAACTTTTCCAAGTCCGACACTCTGGAACACTTAGGAAACACTTAGGGTTTCCCCCACTTAGGAAAACATCCTCCAGGATAACTAGGGTTTTCCTAACTAGCTTCATAAATTAGCCAAGCTGCCAGGAAATGATTCTGACCAGCCCCCTCCTTGCTGAAACTAGGGGTGTCTTGGTCTCCACAAGGAAGACAGAGCTTGGGGACCCCATTTGGGATGGTTCTGGTTTTCTAGCCAAGATTTCTCCATCCAGCTGAAGTCCATCAAACAATTAAAACTCCTTAATTGCCAGAGAGTGTGAGCATCCATCTGAAGGTCAGGTCTACCTACCCAGTGGGCCGGTCTTACCTTTGAGGGCCAAATGATGGCCCATCTGGCCAATCAGAGGGAAGACACCGTTGGGTTTAAAAGCCCCTGTGGGCCTCACTCAAGGGCTCAGGTCATCCAGAGAGGCCACTGATCCTGCTCACATCCTGGCTTTTGCCTGAATGGGACCATTTTACTCACAGTCCACATGTCACTACTAGTAAAATGTTCTCTTGACCTGGAGAAAACTGGACCTCAGCATCATTTTTACTTGTTATTGTTTTGAGACTCACAGGGAATTTTAGGGTGAAGGCCGGGTCCCCCAGGTCCCTTAAAAACAATCTCCTGATTCTTTGGGCCCTGGTGGACACTTTCCACTTGTTAGGAGTGTTTTTCTTCTAGGAAACTGTGCCTGTGACCTGACTCTCCCCTGAAATCCAAGATCTCTGGGCAAGAAGGTAAGGGGGGGGGATATTTTTGTATTAAAAAGTGCAATTCTGTATATATGTTTGAAATAATTGGCAATAAAAACCCAGTTAAATTCCCAAAGCATTCAAAATGCCTTTGAAGGGAATTGTTTCCTTCAGAGAAGATCTCTCCAAGTAGAACTGAGAGAGAATCAGGGGGATGATTTGGGTGTGCACCAATTTTCAGCATTCTTCCAAGCTTACAAAACTGAGAGCCCCATCTTTCCACCAGAAAAGTGGGAACTACTTTGTTTCCTTGGTCATCTCCAAGACTTTTTGGAGAACTGAGATGTTCCTGATGTTTCTAGCCAGAGAACTGCAAAGTATCCCAGTAGTGGATTTTTAAATTTTTTTTTTAGTGTAGGGAATTGGGAGGACTGATGCAACTATTCCTATCTGGTCTCCCAGTAGAGCTCCTAGGGGAATGGAGCAAATTAGTTTATATCCCCTTAATGGTCTCGAAGAGATAATTGTTTTACATGTGTGAGTGTAAAGCAAATCCCTTTTCCTCATGGTTGGATCAGACTGTGGTGTGGTAATGACAGAACATTTTTTTTTTTGTTCTGGCTGTAGTTTCATTAATGTTACTGAGTGACAACACTTCTTTAATTCACTTGGAGAGAGAAGTTTAGTCCTTAATCCTCTCCTCTATTAGCTTTTAAACCGTGTCCCCAAAGGATTGAACCCATTTGCATCTGCACTTACACTAGGCAAGCATGGCACTGGAAAAGCAGTGGTGGAAAACAAGGATCAGTGGAGAAATCCTTTGTCTCCTTAGGAGAGACACAGGATTTGTCTTTGTATCAAAAGTGGGAACAAATTTTTCCTCAGCTGTTAACTGACTGCTAATTTTGGTGCTAAAAAAATTGGCATCCAGTTGTGTGTGTGTGTGTGTTTAGACAAAGGAGATATCTTAAACAGTCAGGAACTGAATCCCGCTAGGGACTCCCAAGCTCCCATTAGAGTGGTAAACCAGATTCATAAATTGAGCACCAGGCGTGTGACTAGGCTGGGAAAGAGAAATGTAATGTAAGAAAATCATGAAAAATAAATCAACTGCTTGGTAAAGGGGACACAAAAAATAATGAAGAAAATAACACCTTAAAAAAACAAATAAAGGGGCAGCTAGGTAGCGCAGTGTCTGTTAGAGCACCAGCCCTAAAGTCAGGAGGACCTGAGTTCAAATCTGGTCTCAGATACTTCCTAGCTGTGTGACCCTGGGCAAGTCACTTAACCCCAATTGCCTAAGGGAAAAAAATAAGCCAAATATTGAGGTTCAAAAAGCCAGTGAGAATGCTTTGAAAAGCTGAATTGGTAAAATAAAAAAAAGTACAAAGATTCACTGAAGAAAAGAAGAATCTCTAAAAAGGAAAATTGGCCAAATGGAAAAAGAGGTACAGAAGTTAACTGAAGAAAAAAATTCCTTAAAAACTGTAATTGAGCACAAAAGGAAGCTAAGGGCTTCACAAAAAAAAGAAAGAAAAATCAAGAAACAATAAAACAAAACCAAAAGAATGGAAAAAAATAGAAGACAATGTAAGATCTCACTAGAAAAATAACTGACCCAGAAAATAAATCCCAAAGAGAGAACTTAAAAATTAATTAATGGGCTACCTGAAAGCCAAGATTAAAAAGAACCTAGATATCATCTTTCAAAAAATTATCAAAGAAAGCCTTTGGTTCTAGAATATCAGGGAAGTTAAGATAGAAATGGAAAGAATCTAGTGAGTACCTCCTGAAAGAGATTCCCCAAATGAAAATCCCAGGAATACTAACCAAATCCCAGACATTTCAGGTCAAGGAAAAAATATTTCAAGCAGCCCAAAAGAAACAATTCAAGTATCATGAAATCACATTCAAGATAACATAAGATTTAATAGCTTCTACATCAAAAAATTTGGAATATGATCTTCCAAAAGGCAAAGGATTTAAGATCAAGAATCACTTGCCCAGAAAAAAATGAGTATAATCCTTCAAAGAAAAAAATATATATTAAAAAAATAGAAGACTTTCAAACAATCCTGATGAAAAGACCAAGGCTGAATAGAAAATCTGACTTTCAGATACAAGACTACAGAGAATTATAAAAGGGTAAACCAAAAAGGAGAAATCATAAGGGACTTAATAAGGTTAAACTGTTTATATTCTGACATGGGAAAACAACATTTGTAAGTCATTAAAAAAAGTTCTTTATTAGGGCAGCTAGGAATAGTACAGAGGGTACAGATGTGAGCTGAATATGAAGGGACAGTATCTAAAAATTAAAGCATGAGAAAGAAAATGCATTGGGAGAAAAAGAAAGTTTACCCCATTCTACTTTCCTATCTCATTTTAAAAAATGAAAGAAAAGCTTTTACAGTAGAGCTTTTACATAGGAAGATGAGGAGGAGTGAGTGAACCTTAACTCTCATCAGAATTGGCTCAAAGAGGGAATAACATACTCAATTGGATATAGAAATCTATCTGATAAGAGAAGGTGGGGGTGGGGTGTGCCAGTGATAGGGAAGGTAGATTGAGGGAGAAAGTAGTCAGAAGCAAAACACTTGAGGTATTTTCTTTAGGTGAAAAGAAAGGCAGAATAAACTAAATAGGGTGAGGGGGAAAATAGGATGGAGGGAAATACATTTGGTCATCATAGCTGAAAAAAACCTTTGAAGCAATTTTCCCTGATAAAAGCCTCAAATATATAGAGAACCAAGTCCAATTTATAAAAATAGTAGCCAATTAATGGATGATCATGAGTCAGAAATAGGTTTTCAGATAAAGTAATCAAAGATACCTATAGCTCTATCAGGTATTCTAAATTGCTATTGATTAGAGAAATGCAAATTAAAACAATTCTGTGGTATACCTCATACCAATAAGATTGGTTAATAGGACAGAAAATAATGATAAATGTTGGAGAGGATGTGGGAGAAAAAGACATTAATGCATTGTTGGAGTAGTGAACTGAGAGCTATGCCCTAAGGACTACAGAACCATGTATTAAATCTTTTGACCTAGAAGTGCCACTAGTAGATCTGTTTCCAAAAAAAAGATAAAAAAAAAAAAAAAAAAACAACGGGGAAAAGAACCTGTAAATACACAAACATTCATGGTAAATCTTTTCTGGTGGCAGGAAATTAGAAACTAAGGGGATGCCCATCAAATGTAAAAATGGCTGAACAAACTGTTCTCTGATTGTGATAGAATACTATTGTGCTAATAAGAAATAAAATGATAAGAAAATAGCTGCACAAAACCCCCCTAAAGCTTGGACAGGGGACTCTTCATCTTGGAAGCAGAGCCTTACTTTAACAGAGTTAAAAATCAAGTAATAGGCTGGGGAAATGGGCAAACAGGAAAAAAAAAATTCTGACCATAAAAAGGTGACAAGGAAGATCAAAATATCATCTCAGAAAAAGATAACAAAGTCAAAACTCCAAACACCCAAAGTTTTCAAGAAAAATATGAATTGGTCTCAAGCCATGAAAGGATTTTGGAAATCAAGTAAGAGAAGCAGAGGAAAAATGGGAAGAGAAATGAGTAATATAAGAAAATCGTGAAAAACAAGACAACAGTTTGGTAAAGGAGGCACAAAATATGCTAAAGAAAATCACACCTTAAAAAGCAGAGTAAGCCAAGTGTTAAAAGGTACAAAAAAACAATGAGAATGCCTACTCTCAGAAAAATCAGGAAAGAACTTCTGTGAACTGATGGAAAGTAAAATATTCTATGTACAAAGTAAAAGCAATATTATAAGATATAATCAGTTGTGAATGACACTCGGCAATCGATTTTCCACTGCTAAAGGACTTATGATGAAAAATGCTGATCATCACCAAAGAACTTATGGTGTCTTTTTTTTAAACTTGATTTTTCTTGATTTTGGGGGGTCTATTTTCTTTCACAACATGGCTAATGTATTAGGAAATGTTTTGCATGACTACACGTGTGTGACCTATATCAAATTGTTTGCCTTTTCAATGAGGGGTTAAGAGAGGAAGAGAATTTGGAATTCAAAGTTCTAAAAATAAATGTTAAAATTTGTTTTTATATATAACTAGGAGAAAATAAAATACTAAAAATTAAATAAGATTTATAAAAATAAAGGCCCGGTTACAGATGGCTTTTTTTCCCCTACCCCAGCGCAGGGAACCAGGGTTTTGCAGTGAACTGGGAAATCTACAGAGGGGCTTTTAGGCTATTCTGTTCTGGTTACAAACCAGTCAATGGGCAGATTAACTGTGAGATACCCAAAGCAAATACAAAAGGCAAATAGTGAGCCTCTGAACCCCAGAAAAATGTGGGACCTGGCCACACCTACCCAGCACCAGAAGTCAGTCAGCAGCACTGGCCCGAGGGCAAACTAAAGCATCTGTCACCCCTTTGCCTTAAGAGGAGACCTCAACCCTTAAAAAAAATGAGCAAGAAAGCAAAAAGAACTCCAATCATAGACGGCTTTCATGGAGAAAGAGAACAGATTTCAAACCCTGAGGATCCTAAAGGCAAATCAACTCCAAATGAAGCCTCTGAGGATGATATGAGTGGTCCCCATTTCACAAGACTCTTAGAAGAATTCAAATAGGATCTTAAGAGTTAGAAGAAAAATGGGGAAAGGAAATGAGAGCTTGGCAAGAGAGTTTGGAAAAGGAAAAACAAAAATTATCTGAACAAAAGTCCTTTAAAAATAGATTTGATGAGGGGCAGCTAGGTGGTGCAATGGATAGAGCACCAGCCCTGAAGTCAGGAGGACCTGAGTTCAAATCTGGTCTCAGACACTTAACATGCCCTAGCTGTGTGACCCTGGGCAAGTCACTTAACCCCAATTGCCTCAGCAAAAAGCTTAAAAAAAATAGATTTGATGAAATGGAAAAAGCATATAACTCCTTACAAAATAGATTTGATGAAACGGAAAAGGCAAAACTCCTTACAAGATATATATGAAAAAGAAACCAATTCCTTAGGAAAAACAGAATTTGTGAAATGGAAAAAAAAATGCAATGAACAAAATACCTCATTTAAAAGTTCAACTGGACAAATGAAAAAGGAGATAAAAAAGTTAACTGAAGAAAATAATTCACTAAAAATTGAATTTAACAAATGGAAATGAATGACTCAATGACACTTCAAGAATCAAACAAAACCAAAAAAAAATTAAAAAAGAAATAGAAGTTGTAAACTACCTCAATGGAAAAAGAACTGAGCAGGAAAATAGATCTAGAAGAGACAATCTAAGAATTATTGGATTTCCTGACAACCATGATTGAAAAAAAAGAGCCTAGACATCATCTTTCAGGACATCATCAAGGAAAACTGCCCTGATATCCTAGAACTAGAGGATAAAACAGCCATTGAAAGAATTCACTGATCACCTTCTGAAAGAGACCCCACAATGAAAACTCTAAGGAACATCATAGCTAAATTTCAGAATTATCAAATTAAGGAGAAAATATTGCAAAGCAGCCAGAAGGAAACAATTCAAATATCGAGGAGCCACAATCAGAATTACCCAGGACCTAGCCGCTTCCACTTTAAAAGGATTGAAGGTCATAAAATCTGATATTTCAAAAGGCAAAGGAACTTGGATTGTAGCCTAGAATCAACTATCCAGCAAAAATTAGCATTATCTTTCAGTGGAAAAGATGGACATTCAATGAAGCACATGAATTTCATTTATTTCTGACAAAAAGACCAGAGGTGAATAGAAAATTTGATCTTCAAATGCAGAACTCAAGAGAAGCATAAAAAGGTAAAAAGAAAGGAAAAAATAACTTTCTTTAAAAGTTAAAAAGCTTATATCCCGAGGGCAGCTAGGTGGCACAGTGGTTAGAGCACCAGCCCTGAAGTCAGGAGGACCTGAGTTCAAATCTGGTCTCAGACACTTAACATTCCCTAGCTGTGTGACCCTGGGCAAGTCACTTAACCCCAATTGCCTCAGCAAAAAGCAAAAAAAAAAAAAAAAAAAAGCTTATATCCCTATATGGGAAGATATGTTTAACTTGAGATCTGTATCTCTGTTATGGGTATACTTAGAAGATGCAGGTATAATTTGATTTTATTGTGATGATATTAAAAAAGAGAGAAAAGGAAAAATGATTCTGCTGGAAGAAGAGGAAAATAGACTTAAAATGAGGTAAATTACATCTTATGAAGAGGCAAAAAAGACCTATTACAATTGAGAGAAAGAAGGGAGGGGGATAAGCATTGTATGACTCTTACTCTCATCATTTATGGCTCTAAGAGAGAATATCAGACATATTTAGCTTCACAGAGAAGCTTATCTCACCTTATAGGAAAGTAGGAAGGAAAAGGGGAGGCTAATAAAATGGAGAACAGAAGAAGAAGGGGAAAGGGATAAGAAAAGGAGAAGTCCTATAAAAAGGGAGGGCTGTTTGAGGGATAGGGTGGTCAGAAGCAAAATACTGAGGAGGAGGGAAAGGAGGAAAGGAAAGAGAAGTATAACTAGGGAAAAACAAGATGGCAGGAAATAAGAATTGGTAATTTTAACTATGAATGTGAATGGGATGAAATCTCCCATAAACTGAAATGGATAGCACACTGGATTAAAAGCCAGAATCCTATGATTTGTTTACAAGAAACTCATTTAAAGCAGAGTAGTATATTTAGAGTACAGCTAAAAGGCTGGAGCAGAATCTACTATGCTTCAGCTGAAGTTTAAAAAATAAAAAAAAAAAAGCAAGGGTTCTGATTCTGATCTCAGATCAAGCAAAAGCAAAAACAGATCTAATTAAGAGATAAGGAAGGAAACTATATCCTACTAAAAGGTACCATAGATAATGAAATAATATCAATAATAAATATATGCACCAAGTGGTATAGCATCCAGATTCCTAGAGAAGAAGTTAGGAGAGTTGCAAGAATTACACAGCAAAACTATACTAGTTGGGGGATCTCAATCTTGCTCTCTCAGAACTAGATAAATCGAACCACAAAATAAATAAGAAAGAAGTTAAGGAGGTAAATAAAATTCTAGAAAAGTTAAGTATGATAGACCTTTGGAGAAAACGGAATGAAAACAGAAAGGAATATACTTTTTTCTCAACAGTACATAGAACCTATACAAAAACTGACCATGTATTAGGACATAAAAGACCTCAAAATCAAATGTAGAAAGGCAGAAATAGTAAATGCATTTTTTTCAAATTGTGATGTGATAAAAATTACATGCAATTAAAGGCCAGGGGAAAAGAAACCAAAAATTAATTGGAAACTAAATAATCTTATCCTAAAGAATTAGTGGTTGAAACATCAAATCATAGATACAATCAATTTCATCCTAGAATGCCAATAATGAGACAACATATCAAAATTTATGGGATGCAGCCAAAGCAGTTCTTAGGGGAAATTTTACATCTCTAAATGCTTACTTGCATAAAATAGAGAAAGAGAAGATCAATAAATTGGGCTGGCAACTAAAAAAAACTAGAAAAAGAACAAATCAGAACCCCCCAATTAAATGCCAAATTTGAAATTCTGAAAATAAAAGGGGAGATTAATAAAACTGAAAATAAGAAAACTATTAAATTAATAAACAAGAGTTGGCTTTATGAAAAAAATAACAAAATATATAAACCTTAAGTTAAATTGATTAGAAAAAGGAAAGAAGAAAAACAAATTGTTAGTATTAAAAATTAAAAGGGAGAACTTTCTACCAATGAAGTGGAAATTAGAGCAATAATTGGGAGTTATTTTGCCCAACTATATGCCAATAAATCTGATAATATAAGTGAAATGGATGAATACTTACAAAAGTATAGATTGCCCAGATTAACAGAAGAGGAAATAAATTACTTAAAATAGTCCCATTTTAGGGGGAAAAAATAGAACAAGCTATTAAACAACTCCCTAAGAAAAAATGCCCAGGGTCAGATGGATTTACATGTGAATTCTACCAAACATTTAAAGAATGATTAATTCCAGTGCTATGTACACTATTTGAACAAAGAAAGAAAGAAGGGACTCCTACCAAATTTCTTTCGACACAGATATAGTGTTGATACCAAAACCATGTAGGGAAGGAAGGAAGAAAGAATGAAAGAAAAAAAGGAAATTATAGACCAATTTCCTTAATGAATATTGATGGAAAAATTTTTAAATAAAATATTAGCAGAGAGACTACAGCAAGTCATCTCCAGGATAATTCACCATGACCAAGTAGGATTTATGCCAGGTATGCAGGGCTGGTTTCAATATTAAGAAAACTATTAGCATAATTGACTCTCAATAACCAAACTAATAAAAATCATATGATTACCTCAATAAATGCAGAAAAAACATATGACAAAATCCAACACCCATTTCTGTAAAAAAAAAAAAAGAGAGAGAGAGAAATAATATAGGAATGAATGGAGTTTTCCTTAAAATGAACAGTAGCATCTATTTAAAACCATCAGCAAGCATCCTATGTAATAGGGACAAGCTAGAACCATTCCCAATGAGATCAGGGGTGAAACAAAGTTGCCCACTATCACCATTACTATTCAGTATTGTATTAGAGATGTGAGCTTTGGCAATAAGAGAAGAAAAAGATTAAAGGAATTAGAGTAGGTAATGAGGAAACCAAATTATCATTCTTTGCAGATGATATAATGGTATACTTGGAGAACCCTAGAGATTCAACTAAAAAACTACTAGAAACAATTCACAACTTTAGCAAAGTTACAAGATACAAAATAAATCTACAGATATCATCAGCATTTTTATATCTTACCAACAAAGTCCAGCAGCAAGAGATACAAAGAGAAATTCCATTTAAAATAATTGTAAATAATATAAAATATTTTGGAGTTTACCTCCCAAGGCAAAGTCAGGAACTATATGAACACAACTACAAAATACTTTCTACACAAATAGTCAGATCTAATCAACTGGAAAAATATCAAGTGCTCATGGGTAGGCCAAGTGAATATAATAAAAATGACAACTAAATTAATCTACTTATTTAGTGCCATACCAATCAAACTCCCAAGAAATTATTTTACAGATCTAGAAAAATTAATAACAAAGTTCATCTGGAAGAACAAAATGTAAAGAATCTCAAGAGAATTAATCAAAAAAGTGCCTAATGAAGGTGGCCTAGCTATGCCAAACCTAAAACTATATTACAAAGCAGTGGTCATCAAAGCCATTTGGTACTGCCTAAGAAATAGTGATCAGTGGAATAGGTTAGGTTCACAGGACTAAACAGTGACTTTCAAAGACCCCAGCTTTTGGGATAAGAACTCGTTATTTGGTAAAAACTGCTGGGAAAATTGGAAATTAGCATGGCAGAAACTAGGCGCTGACCTATATTTAATATCCTATACTAAGATAAGGTGAAAATGGCTTCATGATTTAGACAGTGATCTTATAAGCAAATTAGAAGAACAAAAGATAGTTTACCTCTCAGATCTGTGGAGAAGGAAAGAATTTATGGCCAAAGAACTAGAATTCATTATTGAACACAAAATAGATAATTTGATCACATTAAGTTAAAAAGGTTTTGTACTAACAAAACCAATGCAGACAAGATTAGAAGGGAAGCAATAAACTAGGGGAAAAAATTTACATTCCAGGGTTCTGATAAAGGCCTTATTTCTAAAACTATATGTTGACAGTTGACTCAAATTTGTAATAAGTCAAGCCATTCTCCAATTGATATATAGTCAAAGGATGTGAACAGACAATTTTCAGATGCAGAAATTAAAACCACTTCTAGCCATATAAAAAGGTGCTCTAATCAGAGAAATACAAATTAAGACAACTCTGAGGTATCACTACACATATCTCAGATTGGCTAAGATGACAGGAAAAGATAATGACGAATGTTGGAGGGGATGTGGGGAAACTGGAACACTGATACATTGTTGGTGGAGTTGTGAACTGATCCAACCATTGTGGAGAACAATTTGGAACTATGCCCAAAAGGCTATCAGACTATGCACACCCTTTGATCCAGCAATGTTTCTACTGGGCTTCTATCCCAAAAAGATCTTAAAGGAGGGAAAGGGACCCATGTGTGCAAAAATGTTTTGTGACAACAAGAAACTAGGAATTGAGTGGATGCCCATCAGGTGGAGAATGGCTGAATAAGTTATGGCATATGAATGTCATGGAATATTATTGTACTTTAAGAAACAATCAGCAGGATGATTTCAGAGGGGCCTGGAGAGACTTACATGAACTGATGCTAAGTGAAGTGAGTAGAACCATGAGAACATCATACACAGCAACAGCAAGATTATACGATGATCAATTCTGATGGACGTGTCTCTTTTCAACAATGAGATGACTGAGGCCAGTTCCAATGATCTTGTGATGAAGAGAGCCATTTACACCCAAAGAGAGGACTGAGGGAACTTCATGAGGATCACAACATAGCATTTTCACTCTTTTTGTTGTTGTTGGCTTGCATTTTGTTTCCTTTTTGATCTAATTTTTCTTTCACAGCAAGATAATTGTATAAATATGTATACATATATTGGATTTAACATATACTTTAACATGTTTAACATATATTGGATTACTTGCCATCTAGGGAGGGTGTGGGGGAAAAGGGGAAGAAATTTGGAACACAAGGTTTTTGCAAGCGTCAATGTTGAAAAAATTATCGAGGCATATATTTTGAAAATAAAAAGCTTTAATTTAAAAAGAAGAAGAAAAAAGTTGTTTCACTGTTTCACTTTTTTTTTAACTTGCTTGATTTTTCTTTGGTGTATTTTCTTTCACAGCATGACTAATACATTAGGAAATGTTTTACATGACTACACATGTATGACCTATATCAAATTTTTTGCCTTTTCAATGAGGGGGTAGAGGAGGGAGAGAATTTGGAACTCAAAAGTTCTAAAAACAAATGTTAAAATTTGTTTTTATATATAACTAGGGAAAAATAAAATACTAAGAACTAAATAAGATTAAAAAAAATAAAAGCCTGTTACAGATGGGGAAAAAATAAGAAAAAGTAGCTTCAGTTACAATCTGGACACAGATTATAAATTCAGTTGCTGCTAACTATTTCATTAGGATTTAATAATGACTTCAAAGATATGTTTTATAAAATGTTTGAGCCTTGCTATTTAGGCACAGTGATCAGTTTATTTTAATTTGGCTGGTGATATGATATAAGGTTCTATGAGGCCAAAACCTGACAGCTTCAAAATTCAGAGGTGGAAGGCTTCACATCCAGCTAGACTGGGAAAGTTTACACATCAGCTCACATTAAGAAAGTTCTATCTACATTAAACTGTATTTAAAGCCACATCTCAGTTTGGCAGGAAAATCTCATCTTCTGGAGGTGTGTAGTGTAGCCATGCCCCCAACTTAAACAAGAATCCTGAGTCAGCACCAACACTGGCCCATAGTGGCCTAATCAAGTCTTTCATTTTAGAAGAGAGAAGAAAAGTAGCCCCAGGTATTATGAGCTGGTCCTTTACTTCCTCCATCTGGTGACTTACTGCTCTGCCTGGAATAACTGCTACTGCTACAAGGCTCCCCCAATAGCTTGGGAAACTTTAGAATATGGTTATGAAGAAAAGATCACCTCTTATATTACTGATAGCTTTTTACAAAATTTATATTATAGTAACAGGATGATTTGGGATTATGAAACTGATTGGAGTTATGCCTGGAATCATGTATATTGAAGTTATATCTTATATCTACTTAGTCTTAACAGATTCCAGTCATTATATTTACATGTGTATATGTATGTATATGTGTGCATATATATATATGAAAAATAAGATTTATTCTCACCAACATGAGAGTTTTAGCAACTAAATCCAGCCCTAAGCTATGATTAGAGAAACTTGCTATTGAAAGTTAAGTCTTAGGGGACTGTTCCTGGTTTTATTCTGAGTCTGATTCCAGGTACAACTGATAGGAAATGTCACCAAGCCAATGGTCCATAATACCAGCAGTCCAATGAGAGTGACTAATCTGTGAACTGCTCCAGGTGGAAAGTGCTCCAGGTGCCTCAGGGAAGAGTTAGGACAGTGACTTTTGGCAGGGGCTGAGGCAGGACTCTCCTGACTTATTACCCCGGTGATACTCCCTTTTGAGCAGAGTATTTCCCACCCTGGCTAAATGTGACTCTGGCTGTGCCACTCTGTTAACATAACCGACTGCCTCTATGAATTCTGCTTAGAATTGACATTGAGTTAGAAGAAGCACATTTCCTTTATTATAGCTATGTCCTTTTTCTATTTTATGACAAAAGTCAATAACCATGACAGGAGGTCAATAGAAGATATGAACAAAATACTAAATCTGTATCCAATATACTAATGCTAAAACATATCTAAGTTACTATAATAAGATGGAGGTGTATAAGATCTACATTATTTAACCTGAAGCTGTCCCTTCCACAGCTTAAGCAACTAAATAAAGAAGTACTTGGGTTTCCCATGTGACTACTAATGGATCAATGTCCAGTATAAAGTTAAGTCCTTGGCATGCACCTGTATTTGGGCCGTGCTTTGAAATGCAAGCAAATTATAAAAGCATTACCTTAAGTATGTCCTTATGTTTAGAGAAGATTCAAGAACAATGATCAACTTGGGTGTAATATGTATTTTCCTTTGAACATGGTTAATAACTGAGCATGTTTTACTTTAGACAACTAGTATGATACAATTAATTACTTAAAATTACTTGGTCTACTATAAATATACATTCCCTCCCACAGATCTGTTACAATGGGAGTAAAATAAACATCTCTTAGGTAAATTCATTTGTGTGGCCGATAAATTTAGGCATAGAAGTGATCTACGTACAAAGAGTCTGGTTAGCAGCAGCATCCTCTTAAGGGGGGAATGGGCCATTGGAGGTAATAGCTGAAGCTAAAAAAGTTTTTTTTTTTTTTTTATTTTTTTTTGGCTGAGACAATTGGGGTTAAATGACTTGCCCAAGGTCACACAGCTAAGCTGGGTTAAGAGTCTGAGGCCAAATTTGAACTCAGATCCTCCTGATTTCAGGGGTGGTGCTCTAGTCACTGCGCCACCTAGCTGCCCCTAAAAGTTTTTTTTGTTTTTTTTTTTTAAGAAAGCAACAAGATCAGATGATTATATATTTCAAATGTAAATTATTTTAATGAGATACTAACATTTTAAGAATGGCCTATTAATAAGTTCTAAAAATTGCACTCAGATTTTTATATATGCAACTTTAAGGGGGTCAATTATGATTATCAGCTATTATATGAGTTTCCTAAATATATCAACATAATAATTTGTTAACTCTCTTAACGGGGCAATCATGAATACTAGCACTGAAGTTTTTCTCTCTGTGGAGCTTGAATCTGGGGTGAAGAATGAAATAGATGAATTGTAGTCCAAAAAAGTTAACTGATAGTGGAGTCAATGCCAATTTAAAAAGATCTCTTAACCGTAGCTTACATGTCTACTTTAGTGAATATCATATCTTTA
>JAJPUD010028984.1:0-14244 GCA_023553655.1 Myrmecobius fasciatus
ACTGGGACCTCAGCCCAGGAGCCTTCAAGCTGACTGAGGGCAGGGCCCGGCTGGGGCTCCCTGCCAACTTTTCCAAGTCCGACACTCTGGAACACTTAGGAAACACTTAGGGTTTCCCCCACTTAGGAAAACATCCTCCAGGATAACTAGGGTTTTCCTAACTAGCTTCATAAATTAGCCAAGCTGCCAGGAAATGATTCTGACCAGCCCCCTCCTTGCTGAAACTAGGGGTGTCTTGGTCTCCACAAGGAAGACAGAGCTTGGGGACCCCATTTGGGATGGTTCTGGTTTTCTAGCCAAGATTTCTCCATCCAGCTGAAGTCCATCAAACAATTAAAACTCCTTAATTGCCAGAGAGTGTGAGCATCCATCTGAAGGTCAGGTCTACCTACCCAGTGGGCCGGTCTTACCTTTGAGGGCCAAATGATGGCCCATCTGGCCAATCAGAGGGAAGACACCGTTGGGTTTAAAAGCCCCTGTGGGCCTCACTCAAGGGCTCAGGTCATCCAGAGAGGCCACTGATCCTGCTCACATCCTGGCTTTTGCCTGAATGGGACCATTTTACTCACAGTCCACATGTCACTACTAGTAAAATGTTCTCTTGACCTGGAGAAAACTGGACCTCAGCATCATTTTTACTTGTTATTGTTTTGAGACTCACAGGGAATTTTAGGGTGAAGGCCGGGTCCCCCAGGTCCCTTAAAAACAATCTCCTGATTCTTTGGGCCCTGGTGGACACTTTCCACTTGTTAGGAGTGTTTTTCTTCTAGGAAACTGTGCCTGTGACCTGACTCTCCCCTGAAATCCAAGATCTCTGGGCAAGAAGGTAAGGGGGGGGGATATTTTTGTATTAAAAAGTGCAATTCTGTATATATGTTTGAAATAATTGGCAATAAAAACCCAGTTAAATTCCCAAAGCATTCAAAATGCCTTTGAAGGGAATTGTTTCCTTCAGAGAAGATCTCTCCAAGTAGAACTGAGAGAGAATCAGGGGGATGATTTGGGTGTGCACCAATTTTCAGCATTCTTCCAAGCTTACAAAACTGAGAGCCCCATCTTTCCACCAGAAAAGTGGGAACTACTTTGTTTCCTTGGTCATCTCCAAGACTTTTTGGAGAACTGAGATGTTCCTGATGTTTCTAGCCAGAGAACTGCAAAGTATCCCAGTAGTGGATTTTTAAATTTTTTTTTTAGTGTAGGGAATTGGGAGGACTGATGCAACTATTCCTATCTGGTCTCCCAGTAGAGCTCCTAGGGGAATGGAGCAAATTAGTTTATATCCCCTTAATGGTCTCGAAGAGATAATTGTTTTACATGTGTGAGTGTAAAGCAAATCCCTTTTCCTCATGGTTGGATCAGACTGTGGTGTGGTAATGACAGAACATTTTTTTTTTTGTTCTGGCTGTAGTTTCATTAATGTTACTGAGTGACAACACTTCTTTAATTCACTTGGAGAGAGAAGTTTAGTCCTTAATCCTCTCCTCTATTAGCTTTTAAACCGTGTCCCCAAAGGATTGAACCCATTTGCATCTGCACTTACACTAGGCAAGCATGGCACTGGAAAAGCAGTGGTGGAAAACAAGGATCAGTGGAGAAATCCTTTGTCTCCTTAGGAGAGACACAGGATTTGTCTTTGTATCAAAAGTGGGAACAAATTTTTCCTCAGCTGTTAACTGACTGCTAATTTTGGTGCTAAAAAAATTGGCATCCAGTTGTGTGTGTGTGTGTGTTTAGACAAAGGAGATATCTTAAACAGTCAGGAACTGAATCCCGCTAGGGACTCCCAAGCTCCCATTAGAGTGGTAAACCAGATTCATAAATTGAGCACCAGGCGTGTGACTAGGCTGGGAAAGAGAAATGTAATGTAAGAA
This sequence comes from Myrmecobius fasciatus, assembly GCA_023553655.1. Lineage (NCBI taxonomy): Eukaryota > Metazoa > Chordata > Mammalia > Dasyuromorphia > Myrmecobiidae > Myrmecobius > Myrmecobius fasciatus. Next base: position 1,872 of record JAJPUD010028984.1, read on the forward strand.
AATCATGAAAAATAAATCAACTGCTTGGTAAAGGGGACACAAAAAATAATGAAGAAAATAACACCTTAAAAAAACAAATAAAGGGGCAGCTAGGTAGCGCAGTGTCTGTTAGAGCACCAGCCCTAAAGTCAGGAGGACCTGAGTTCAAATCTGGTCTCAGATACTTCCTAGCTGTGTGACCCTGGGCAAGTCACTTAACCCCAATTGCCTAAGGGAAAAAAATAAGCCAAATATTGAGGTTCAAAAAGCCAGTGAGAATGCTTTGAAAAGCTGAATTGGTAAAATAAAAAAAAGTACAAAGATTCACTGAAGAAAAGAAGAATCTCTAAAAAGGAAAATTGGCCAAATGGAAAAAGAGGTACAGAAGTTAACTGAAGAAAAAAATTCCTTAAAAACTGTAATTGAGCACAAAAGGAAGCTAAGGGCTTCACAAAAAAAAGAAAGAAAAATCAAGAAACAATAAAACAAAACCAAAAGAATGGAAAAAAATAGAAGACAATGTAAGATCTCACTAGAAAAATAACTGACCCAGAAAATAAATCCCAAAGAGAGAACTTAAAAATTAATTAATGGGCTACCTGAAAGCCAAGATTAAAAAGAACCTAGATATCATCTTTCAAAAAATTATCAAAGAAAGCCTTTGGTTCTAGAATATCAGGGAAGTTAAGATAGAAATGGAAAGAATCTAGTGAGTACCTCCTGAAAGAGATTCCCCAAATGAAAATCCCAGGAATACTAACCAAATCCCAGACATTTCAGGTCAAGGAAAAAATATTTCAAGCAGCCCAAAAGAAACAATTCAAGTATCATGAAATCACATTCAAGATAACATAAGATTTAATAGCTTCTACATCAAAAAATTTGGAATATGATCTTCCAAAAGGCAAAGGATTTAAGATCAAGAATCACTTGCCCAGAAAAAAATGAGTATAATCCTTCAAAGAAAAAAATATATATTAAAAAAATAGAAGACTTTCAAACAATCCTGATGAAAAGACCAAGGCTGAATAGAAAATCTGACTTTCAGATACAAGACTACAGAGAATTATAAAAGGGTAAACCAAAAAGGAGAAATCATAAGGGACTTAATAAGGTTAAACTGTTTATATTCTGACATGGGAAAACAACATTTGTAAGTCATTAAAAAAAGTTCTTTATTAGGGCAGCTAGGAATAGTACAGAGGGTACAGATGTGAGCTGAATATGAAGGGACAGTATCTAAAAATTAAAGCATGAGAAAGAAAATGCATTGGGAGAAAAAGAAAGTTTACCCCATTCTACTTTCCTATCTCATTTTAAAAAATGAAAGAAAAGCTTTTACAGTAGAGCTTTTACATAGGAAGATGAGGAGGAGTGAGTGAACCTTAACTCTCATCAGAATTGGCTCAAAGAGGGAATAACATACTCAATTGGATATAGAAATCTATCTGATAAGAGAAGGTGGGGGTGGGGTGTGCCAGTGATAGGGAAGGTAGATTGAGGGAGAAAGTAGTCAGAAGCAAAACACTTGAGGTATTTTCTTTAGGTGAAAAGAAAGGCAGAATAAACTAAATAGGGTGAGGGGGAAAATAGGATGGAGGGAAATACATTTGGTCATCATAGCTGAAAAAAACCTTTGAAGCAATTTTCCCTGATAAAAGCCTCAAATATATAGAGAACCAAGTCCAATTTATAAAAATAGTAGCCAATTAATGGATGATCATGAGTCAGAAATAGGTTTTCAGATAAAGTAATCAAAGATACCTATAGCTCTATCAGGTATTCTAAATTGCTATTGATTAGAGAAATGCAAATTAAAACAATTCTGTGGTATACCTCATACCAATAAGATTGGTTAATAGGACAGAAAATAATGATAAATGTTGGAGAGGATGTGGGAGAAAAAGACATTAATGCATTGTTGGAGTAGTGAACTGAGAGCTATGCCCTAAGGACTACAGAACCATGTATTAAATCTTTTGACCTAGAAGTGCCACTAGTAGATCTGTTTCCAAAAAAAAGATAAAAAAAAAAAAAAAAAAACAACGGGGAAAAGAACCTGTAAATACACAAACATTCATGGTAAATCTTTTCTGGTGGCAGGAAATTAGAAACTAAGGGGATGCCCATCAAATGTAAAAATGGCTGAACAAACTGTTCTCTGATTGTGATAGAATACTATTGTGCTAATAAGAAATAAAATGATAAGAAAATAGCTGCACAAAACCCCCCTAAAGCTTGGACAGGGGACTCTTCATCTTGGAAGCAGAGCCTTACTTTAACAGAGTTAAAAATCAAGTAATAGGCTGGGGAAATGGGCAAACAGGAAAAAAAAAATTCTGACCATAAAAAGGTGACAAGGAAGATCAAAATATCATCTCAGAAAAAGATAACAAAGTCAAAACTCCAAACACCCAAAGTTTTCAAGAAAAATATGAATTGGTCTCAAGCCATGAAAGGATTTTGGAAATCAAGTAAGAGAAGCAGAGGAAAAATGGGAAGAGAAATGAGTAATATAAGAAAATCGTGAAAAACAAGACAACAGTTTGGTAAAGGAGGCACAAAATATGCTAAAGAAAATCACACCTTAAAAAGCAGAGTAAGCCAAGTGTTAAAAGGTACAAAAAAACAATGAGAATGCCTACTCTCAGAAAAATCAGGAAAGAACTTCTGTGAACTGATGGAAAGTAAAATATTCTATGTACAAAGTAAAAGCAATATTATAAGATATAATCAGTTGTGAATGACACTCGGCAATCGATTTTCCACTGCTAAAGGACTTATGATGAAAAATGCTGATCATCACCAAAGAACTTATGGTGTCTTTTTTTTAAACTTGATTTTTCTTGATTTTGGGGGGTCTATTTTCTTTCACAACATGGCTAATGTATTAGGAAATGTTTTGCATGACTACACGTGTGTGACCTATATCAAATTGTTTGCCTTTTCAATGAGGGGTTAAGAGAGGAAGAGAATTTGGAATTCAAAGTTCTAAAAATAAATGTTAAAATTTGTTTTTATATATAACTAGGAGAAAATAAAATACTAAAAATTAAATAAGATTTATAAAAATAAAGGCCCGGTTACAGATGGCTTTTTTTCCCCTACCCCAGCGCAGGGAACCAGGGTTTTGCAGTGAACTGGGAAATCTACAGAGGGGCTTTTAGGCTATTCTGTTCTGGTTACAAACCAGTCAATGGGCAGATTAACTGTGAGATACCCAAAGCAAATACAAAAGGCAAATAGTGAGCCTCTGAACCCCAGAAAAATGTGGGACCTGGCCACACCTACCCAGCACCAGAAGTCAGTCAGCAGCACTGGCCCGAGGGCAAACTAAAGCATCTGTCACCCCTTTGCCTTAAGAGGAGACCTCAACCCTTAAAAAAAATGAGCAAGAAAGCAAAAAGAACTCCAATCATAGACGGCTTTCATGGAGAAAGAGAACAGATTTCAAACCCTGAGGATCCTAAAGGCAAATCAACTCCAAATGAAGCCTCTGAGGATGATATGAGTGGTCCCCATTTCACAAGACTCTTAGAAGAATTCAAATAGGATCTTAAGAGTTAGAAGAAAAATGGGGAAAGGAAATGAGAGCTTGGCAAGAGAGTTTGGAAAAGGAAAAACAAAAATTATCTGAACAAAAGTCCTTTAAAAATAGATTTGATGAGGGGCAGCTAGGTGGTGCAATGGATAGAGCACCAGCCCTGAAGTCAGGAGGACCTGAGTTCAAATCTGGTCTCAGACACTTAACATGCCCTAGCTGTGTGACCCTGGGCAAGTCACTTAACCCCAATTGCCTCAGCAAAAAGCTTAAAAAAAATAGATTTGATGAAATGGAAAAAGCATATAACTCCTTACAAAATAGATTTGATGAAACGGAAAAGGCAAAACTCCTTACAAGATATATATGAAAAAGAAACCAATTCCTTAGGAAAAACAGAATTTGTGAAATGGAAAAAAAAATGCAATGAACAAAATACCTCATTTAAAAGTTCAACTGGACAAATGAAAAAGGAGATAAAAAAGTTAACTGAAGAAAATAATTCACTAAAAATTGAATTTAACAAATGGAAATGAATGACTCAATGACACTTCAAGAATCAAACAAAACCAAAAAAAAATTAAAAAAGAAATAGAAGTTGTAAACTACCTCAATGGAAAAAGAACTGAGCAGGAAAATAGATCTAGAAGAGACAATCTAAGAATTATTGGATTTCCTGACAACCATGATTGAAAAAAAAGAGCCTAGACATCATCTTTCAGGACATCATCAAGGAAAACTGCCCTGATATCCTAGAACTAGAGGATAAAACAGCCATTGAAAGAATTCACTGATCACCTTCTGAAAGAGACCCCACAATGAAAACTCTAAGGAACATCATAGCTAAATTTCAGAATTATCAAATTAAGGAGAAAATATTGCAAAGCAGCCAGAAGGAAACAATTCAAATATCGAGGAGCCACAATCAGAATTACCCAGGACCTAGCCGCTTCCACTTTAAAAGGATTGAAGGTCATAAAATCTGATATTTCAAAAGGCAAAGGAACTTGGATTGTAGCCTAGAATCAACTATCCAGCAAAAATTAGCATTATCTTTCAGTGGAAAAGATGGACATTCAATGAAGCACATGAATTTCATTTATTTCTGACAAAAAGACCAGAGGTGAATAGAAAATTTGATCTTCAAATGCAGAACTCAAGAGAAGCATAAAAAGGTAAAAAGAAAGGAAAAAATAACTTTCTTTAAAAGTTAAAAAGCTTATATCCCGAGGGCAGCTAGGTGGCACAGTGGTTAGAGCACCAGCCCTGAAGTCAGGAGGACCTGAGTTCAAATCTGGTCTCAGACACTTAACATTCCCTAGCTGTGTGACCCTGGGCAAGTCACTTAACCCCAATTGCCTCAGCAAAAAGCAAAAAAAAAAAAAAAAAAAAGCTTATATCCCTATATGGGAAGATATGTTTAACTTGAGATCTGTATCTCTGTTATGGGTATACTTAGAAGATGCAGGTATAATTTGATTTTATTGTGATGATATTAAAAAAGAGAGAAAAGGAAAAATGATTCTGCTGGAAGAAGAGGAAAATAGACTTAAAATGAGGTAAATTACATCTTATGAAGAGGCAAAAAAGACCTATTACAATTGAGAGAAAGAAGGGAGGGGGATAAGCATTGTATGACTCTTACTCTCATCATTTATGGCTCTAAGAGAGAATATCAGACATATTTAGCTTCACAGAGAAGCTTATCTCACCTTATAGGAAAGTAGGAAGGAAAAGGGGAGGCTAATAAAATGGAGAACAGAAGAAGAAGGGGAAAGGGATAAGAAAAGGAGAAGTCCTATAAAAAGGGAGGGCTGTTTGAGGGATAGGGTGGTCAGAAGCAAAATACTGAGGAGGAGGGAAAGGAGGAAAGGAAAGAGAAGTATAACTAGGGAAAAACAAGATGGCAGGAAATAAGAATTGGTAATTTTAACTATGAATGTGAATGGGATGAAATCTCCCATAAACTGAAATGGATAGCACACTGGATTAAAAGCCAGAATCCTATGATTTGTTTACAAGAAACTCATTTAAAGCAGAGTAGTATATTTAGAGTACAGCTAAAAGGCTGGAGCAGAATCTACTATGCTTCAGCTGAAGTTTAAAAAATAAAAAAAAAAAAGCAAGGGTTCTGATTCTGATCTCAGATCAAGCAAAAGCAAAAACAGATCTAATTAAGAGATAAGGAAGGAAACTATATCCTACTAAAAGGTACCATAGATAATGAAATAATATCAATAATAAATATATGCACCAAGTGGTATAGCATCCAGATTCCTAGAGAAGAAGTTAGGAGAGTTGCAAGAATTACACAGCAAAACTATACTAGTTGGGGGATCTCAATCTTGCTCTCTCAGAACTAGATAAATCGAACCACAAAATAAATAAGAAAGAAGTTAAGGAGGTAAATAAAATTCTAGAAAAGTTAAGTATGATAGACCTTTGGAGAAAACGGAATGAAAACAGAAAGGAATATACTTTTTTCTCAACAGTACATAGAACCTATACAAAAACTGACCATGTATTAGGACATAAAAGACCTCAAAATCAAATGTAGAAAGGCAGAAATAGTAAATGCATTTTTTTCAAATTGTGATGTGATAAAAATTACATGCAATTAAAGGCCAGGGGAAAAGAAACCAAAAATTAATTGGAAACTAAATAATCTTATCCTAAAGAATTAGTGGTTGAAACATCAAATCATAGATACAATCAATTTCATCCTAGAATGCCAATAATGAGACAACATATCAAAATTTATGGGATGCAGCCAAAGCAGTTCTTAGGGGAAATTTTACATCTCTAAATGCTTACTTGCATAAAATAGAGAAAGAGAAGATCAATAAATTGGGCTGGCAACTAAAAAAAACTAGAAAAAGAACAAATCAGAACCCCCCAATTAAATGCCAAATTTGAAATTCTGAAAATAAAAGGGGAGATTAATAAAACTGAAAATAAGAAAACTATTAAATTAATAAACAAGAGTTGGCTTTATGAAAAAAATAACAAAATATATAAACCTTAAGTTAAATTGATTAGAAAAAGGAAAGAAGAAAAACAAATTGTTAGTATTAAAAATTAAAAGGGAGAACTTTCTACCAATGAAGTGGAAATTAGAGCAATAATTGGGAGTTATTTTGCCCAACTATATGCCAATAAATCTGATAATATAAGTGAAATGGATGAATACTTACAAAAGTATAGATTGCCCAGATTAACAGAAGAGGAAATAAATTACTTAAAATAGTCCCATTTTAGGGGGAAAAAATAGAACAAGCTATTAAACAACTCCCTAAGAAAAAATGCCCAGGGTCAGATGGATTTACATGTGAATTCTACCAAACATTTAAAGAATGATTAATTCCAGTGCTATGTACACTATTTGAACAAAGAAAGAAAGAAGGGACTCCTACCAAATTTCTTTCGACACAGATATAGTGTTGATACCAAAACCATGTAGGGAAGGAAGGAAGAAAGAATGAAAGAAAAAAAGGAAATTATAGACCAATTTCCTTAATGAATATTGATGGAAAAATTTTTAAATAAAATATTAGCAGAGAGACTACAGCAAGTCATCTCCAGGATAATTCACCATGACCAAGTAGGATTTATGCCAGGTATGCAGGGCTGGTTTCAATATTAAGAAAACTATTAGCATAATTGACTCTCAATAACCAAACTAATAAAAATCATATGATTACCTCAATAAATGCAGAAAAAACATATGACAAAATCCAACACCCATTTCTGTAAAAAAAAAAAAAGAGAGAGAGAGAAATAATATAGGAATGAATGGAGTTTTCCTTAAAATGAACAGTAGCATCTATTTAAAACCATCAGCAAGCATCCTATGTAATAGGGACAAGCTAGAACCATTCCCAATGAGATCAGGGGTGAAACAAAGTTGCCCACTATCACCATTACTATTCAGTATTGTATTAGAGATGTGAGCTTTGGCAATAAGAGAAGAAAAAGATTAAAGGAATTAGAGTAGGTAATGAGGAAACCAAATTATCATTCTTTGCAGATGATATAATGGTATACTTGGAGAACCCTAGAGATTCAACTAAAAAACTACTAGAAACAATTCACAACTTTAGCAAAGTTACAAGATACAAAATAAATCTACAGATATCATCAGCATTTTTATATCTTACCAACAAAGTCCAGCAGCAAGAGATACAAAGAGAAATTCCATTTAAAATAATTGTAAATAATATAAAATATTTTGGAGTTTACCTCCCAAGGCAAAGTCAGGAACTATATGAACACAACTACAAAATACTTTCTACACAAATAGTCAGATCTAATCAACTGGAAAAATATCAAGTGCTCATGGGTAGGCCAAGTGAATATAATAAAAATGACAACTAAATTAATCTACTTATTTAGTGCCATACCAATCAAACTCCCAAGAAATTATTTTACAGATCTAGAAAAATTAATAACAAAGTTCATCTGGAAGAACAAAATGTAAAGAATCTCAAGAGAATTAATCAAAAAAGTGCCTAATGAAGGTGGCCTAGCTATGCCAAACCTAAAACTATATTACAAAGCAGTGGTCATCAAAGCCATTTGGTACTGCCTAAGAAATAGTGATCAGTGGAATAGGTTAGGTTCACAGGACTAAACAGTGACTTTCAAAGACCCCAGCTTTTGGGATAAGAACTCGTTATTTGGTAAAAACTGCTGGGAAAATTGGAAATTAGCATGGCAGAAACTAGGCGCTGACCTATATTTAATATCCTATACTAAGATAAGGTGAAAATGGCTTCATGATTTAGACAGTGATCTTATAAGCAAATTAGAAGAACAAAAGATAGTTTACCTCTCAGATCTGTGGAGAAGGAAAGAATTTATGGCCAAAGAACTAGAATTCATTATTGAACACAAAATAGATAATTTGATCACATTAAGTTAAAAAGGTTTTGTACTAACAAAACCAATGCAGACAAGATTAGAAGGGAAGCAATAAACTAGGGGAAAAAATTTACATTCCAGGGTTCTGATAAAGGCCTTATTTCTAAAACTATATGTTGACAGTTGACTCAAATTTGTAATAAGTCAAGCCATTCTCCAATTGATATATAGTCAAAGGATGTGAACAGACAATTTTCAGATGCAGAAATTAAAACCACTTCTAGCCATATAAAAAGGTGCTCTAATCAGAGAAATACAAATTAAGACAACTCTGAGGTATCACTACACATATCTCAGATTGGCTAAGATGACAGGAAAAGATAATGACGAATGTTGGAGGGGATGTGGGGAAACTGGAACACTGATACATTGTTGGTGGAGTTGTGAACTGATCCAACCATTGTGGAGAACAATTTGGAACTATGCCCAAAAGGCTATCAGACTATGCACACCCTTTGATCCAGCAATGTTTCTACTGGGCTTCTATCCCAAAAAGATCTTAAAGGAGGGAAAGGGACCCATGTGTGCAAAAATGTTTTGTGACAACAAGAAACTAGGAATTGAGTGGATGCCCATCAGGTGGAGAATGGCTGAATAAGTTATGGCATATGAATGTCATGGAATATTATTGTACTTTAAGAAACAATCAGCAGGATGATTTCATAGGGGCCTGGAGAGACTTACATGAACTGATGCTAAGTGAAGTGAGTAGAACCATGAGAACATCATACACAGCAACAGCAAGATTATACGATGATCAATTCTGATGGACGTGTCTCTTTTCAACAATGAGATGACTGAGGCCAGTTCCAATGATCTTGTGATGAAGAGAGCCATTTACACCCAAAGAGAGGACTGAGGGAACTTCATGAGGATCACAACATAGCATTTTCACTCTTTTTGTTGTTGTTGGCTTGCATTTTGTTTCCTTTTTGATCTAATTTTTCTTTCACAGCAAGATAATTGTATAAATATGTATACATATATTGGATTTAACATATACTTTAACATGTTTAACATATATTGGATTACTTGCCATCTAGGGAGGGTGTGGGGGAAAAGGGGAAGAAATTTGGAACACAAGGTTTTTGCAAGCGTCAATGTTGAAAAAATTATCGAGGCATATATTTTGAAAATAAAAAGCTTTAATTTAAAAAGAAGAAGAAAAAAGTTGTTTCACTGTTTCACTTTTTTTTTAACTTGCTTGATTTTTCTTTGGTGTATTTTCTTTCACAGCATGACTAATACATTAGGAAATGTTTTACATGACTACACATGTATGACCTATATCAAATTTTTTGCCTTTTCAATGAGGGGGTAGAGGAGGGAGAGAATTTGGAACTCAAAAGTTCTAAAAACAAATGTTAAAATTTGTTTTTATATATAACTAGGGAAAAATAAAATACTAAGAACTAAATAAGATTAAAAAAAATAAAAGCCTGTTACAGATGGGGAAAAAATAAGAAAAAGTAGCTTCAGTTACAATCTGGACACAGATTATAAATTCAGTTGCTGCTAACTATTTCATTAGGATTTAATAATGACTTCAAAGATATGTTTTATAAAATGTTTGAGCCTTGCTATTTAGGCACAGTGATCAGTTTATTTTAATTTGGCTGGTGATATGATATAAGGTTCTATGAGGCCAAAACCTGACAGCTTCAAAATTCAGAGGTGGAAGGCTTCACATCCAGCTAGACTGGGAAAGTTTACACATCAGCTCACATTAAGAAAGTTCTATCTACATTAAACTGTATTTAAAGCCACATCTCAGTTTGGCAGGAAAATCTCATCTTCTGGAGGTGTGTAGTGTAGCCATGCCCCCAACTTAAACAAGAATCCTGAGTCAGCACCAACACTGGCCCATAGTGGCCTAATCAAGTCTTTCATTTTAGAAGAGAGAAGAAAAGTAGCCCCAGGTATTATGAGCTGGTCCTTTACTTCCTCCATCTGGTGACTTACTGCTCTGCCTGGAATAACTGCTACTGCTACAAGGCTCCCCCAATAGCTTGGGAAACTTTAGAATATGGTTATGAAGAAAAGATCACCTCTTATATTACTGATAGCTTTTTACAAAATTTATATTATAGTAACAGGATGATTTGGGATTATGAAACTGATTGGAGTTATGCCTGGAATCATGTATATTGAAGTTATATCTTATATCTACTTAGTCTTAACAGATTCCAGTCATTATATTTACATGTGTATATGTATGTATATGTGTGCATATATATATATGAAAAATAAGATTTATTCTCACCAACATGAGAGTTTTAGCAACTAAATCCAGCCCTAAGCTATGATTAGAGAAACTTGCTATTGAAAGTTAAGTCTTAGGGGACTGTTCCTGGTTTTATTCTGAGTCTGATTCCAGGTACAACTGATAGGAAATGTCACCAAGCCAATGGTCCATAATACCAGCAGTCCAATGAGAGTGACTAATCTGTGAACTGCTCCAGGTGGAAAGTGCTCCAGGTGCCTCAGGGAAGAGTTAGGACAGTGACTTTTGGCAGGGGCTGAGGCAGGACTCTCCTGACTTATTACCCCGGTGATACTCCCTTTTGAGCAGAGTATTTCCCACCCTGGCTAAATGTGACTCTGGCTGTGCCACTCTGTTAACATAACCGACTGCCTCTATGAATTCTGCTTAGAATTGACATTGAGTTAGAAGAAGCACATTTCCTTTATTATAGCTATGTCCTTTTTCTATTTTATGACAAAAGTCAATAACCATGACAGGAGGTCAATAGAAGATATGAACAAAATACTAAATCTGTATCCAATATACTAATGCTAAAACATATCTAAGTTACTATAATAAGATGGAGGTGTATAAGATCTACATTATTTAACCTGAAGCTGTCCCTTCCACAGCTTAAGCAACTAAATAAAGAAGTACTTGGGTTTCCCATGTGACTACTAATGGATCAATGTCCAGTATAAAGTTAAGTCCTTGGCATGCACCTGTATTTGGGCCGTGCTTTGAAATGCAAGCAAATTATAAAAGCATTACCTTAAGTATGTCCTTATGTTTAGAGAAGATTCAAGAACAATGATCAACTTGGGTGTAATATGTATTTTCCTTTGAACATGGTTAATAACTGAGCATGTTTTACTTTAGACAACTAGTATGATACAATTAATTACTTAAAATTACTTGGTCTACTATAAATATACATTCCCTCCCACAGATCTGTTACAATGGGAGTAAAATAAACATCTCTTAGGTAAATTCATTTGTGTGGCCGATAAATTTAGGCATAGAAGTGATCTACGTACAAAGAGTCTGGTTAGCAGCAGCATCCTCTTAAGGGGGGAATGGGCCATTGGAGGTAATAGCTGAAGCTAAAAAAGTTTTTTTTTTTTTTTTATTTTTTTTTGGCTGAGACAATTGGGGTTAAATGACTTGCCCAAGGTCACACAGCTAAGCTGGGTTAAGAGTCTGAGGCCAAATTTGAACTCAGATCCTCCTGATTTCAGGGGTGGTGCTCTAGTCACTGCGCCACCTAGCTGCCCCTAAAAGTTTTTTTTGTTTTTTTTTTTTAAGAAAGCAACAAGATCAGATGATTATATATTTCAAATGTAAATTATTTTAATGAGATACTAACATTTTAAGAATGGTCTATTAATAAGTTCTAAAAATTGCACTCAGATTTTTATATATGCAACTTTAAGGGGGTCAATTATGATTATCAGCTATTATATGAGTTTCCTAAATATATCAACATAATAATTTGTTAACTCTCTTAACGGGGCAATCATGAATACTAGCACTGAAGTTTTTCTCTCTGTGGAGCTTGAATCTGGGGTGAAGAATGAAATAGATGAATTGTAGTCCAAAAAAGTTAACTGATAGTGGAGTCAATGCCAATTTAAAAAGATCTCTTAACCGTAGCTTACATGTCTACTTTAGTGAATATCATATCTTTA
>JAJPUD010028986.1:0-14242 GCA_023553655.1 Myrmecobius fasciatus
CCCCCCAGCATAAGCTCAGTAGGTCAAGGAAAGGCCCCCACGAAGGGGCCCTGGGCACCTGTCTGCAGGGGGACAAAGAGAAGGGGCTGCACACACTGGGGAGGACCCAGCGTCCACAAGTTCATCCTCACAATAGTCCTGGGATCCCACGTACATGGTTCCACAGATTGTGTTTTCTAACTCTCAAAAGCCGTGTAAATGCAAGCTCCTATTTTAACACAGAAAGACAATCAAAGTAACACAAGGAGCAAAGTGATTCAGCTGAGGGCATGGGGAGAGGCGAGAAGGGAGGCAGAGAGGAGCTCAGCCCAGCCCCCCTGGGCTTTGAGGATCCTGGCATTTTGTCCTGTGAAGGAAGGCAGGGAGAGAGCTTGGGTGCTCAGTAGCCCAGCTCCTCACAGCCCTTTGGGCCCAAATGGTCATGGTCCACCTCTCTCCCTTGGTCTCCACCAGGCCCAGCCTCCACCCTCCTCCTCCTGCTGACCGCAGCCCAGAGGAATAAGCCGTATGCCCCAGCAAGTAGTATCTCCAAGAGTCAAGGTACATCTGGGACAAGGCACAATCGTACCTGACCGGCCTGTGGAACACTGACAGGCGTGAGAACTCGGCACAAAAGTGTCAACTTTGGAAGGAAGGCCCAGCCGCCTCGTCTTCAAGCAGAGAAGGGAGGTCTGCAGCTGGCATCAAACCACCTCAGTGGCTGCAGACTGCCCCCCCCCCACTCGAAGGTTCGGCCCCGGCTCCCTGTCCTCATGAGAGTCCACACATGTGGCTCGACACTAGCACACATCCATTTGTGTTCTGCAGTCTGAGGACCGTTTGTCAAGTATGTGCTGGGTAGACTAGTGGGGTGCCCAGGCTTCCTGCCAGCCCTCGGACTTTGTGGTTCTATCCTCTGGGCTCAAGCAGAACCAGAGAGATCCACTATCCCCACGAGAGCCCTCCCCGACTTCACCCCCTGCATCTTGGGGTGCTGCTGATGCCCCAGTTACCCTCCCCAACCCAGTTCATCGATGTCCCTCTACTCAGTGAGACGCCCAGACCTGGCCACATGGACTCCACAGCAGCTCACCTCAAGGACAGTCATTTCCCCTGCACTGGCCACTAGGTCTGGGGGGCAGTTGGTGACTCAGTTCCCACAATTCCCTTAACTGCAATCACATATCTCACTACTTTGGTCAGAGATCCAAGAACTAAGAAGAACAAATATTCTCCAGTAAGAACTCACGAATTCAAAGGGCCAAAGTGCAAATTCATTCAAACCAACCATCAAGTCATTTACTCTAATGATAAATCTTCGTGGACCAAGCAAGATGGGACCCGGCCCGGCCCAGCCTCTTACATGAAGTCTGGCAAAGCATTCATCCTGTTCATTAGAGTGAGGTAATCTCGGCTCAGGTGGGAGCACAAGGCAAATTTCCTCCGGGGTGCGCCCGATGGACAAAAGGAAGCCTCAGCTTTGACCTTGGAGTGGCCCAACCAAGGCCAGACCACCAGGACTGCTCTGTCTCCCCAGACCCTGGCAGCAAGGGGCTAAGAGAAGAACATCCAAAGTGGCTCAAACTAATCAAGTATATACCTTTCCAAAATAGATATCTTATTGTTCTTTTGGTTTCACCTGGAAATTGGGCTTGGGATCCCTTCCCACAGAGCCCTCTCCCTCCTAGAAAGCCATCCTAAAGACAATCTTATTTTTCAGAGGCAGTAAAACCAACACATTGGGGAAAAAAACAACATGATGTAAGAAGCAATGCTCCTTGACAAAAGTCTGAGGAGATGTCTTCTCTGATCTCAGGAGCCCAGTGAGTGAGGCAGGAATGGAAGGGACAGACTCCTGAGAAGCAGGAGAGGAACACCTTGAGCAGATTCAGACAGAAGTTGGCAGATCCCAGAAAACAGGACCAGAGGCACCCACCAAGGTGAATGAAAGAACCATGCCAAAAACCAAAGTCAGGATAAAGAACAAAGGTGGCTCCCAAGAAGAGCATGGGAGGGCACCTGCAGGCTATACTGCATAGACTGTCCCAGTACCAATGTACTGGTCAGTTATGTTGATTTTTTTTCAACTTTTATTCATTTTTTGATCTTAAAAATACAGTTAGTGACAATTTTCGGATGAAGAAATTGAAACCATTTCTAGTCATATGAGAAGGTGCTGTAAATCATTACTGATCAGGGAAATGCAAATTAAGACAACTCTGAGGTATCACCACACATCTCTCAGATTGGCTGAGGTGATACAAAAAGATGATGAATGTTGGAGGGGATGTGGGAAAACTGGGACACTGATACATTGTTGGTGGAACTGTGAACGGATCCAACCATTCTGGAGAGCAATTTGGAACTATGCTCAAAAAGTTATCAAACTGTGCATCCCCTTTGACCCAGCAGTGTTTCTATTGGGCTTATATCCCAAAGAAATCATAAAAGAAGAAAAGGGCCCCACATGTGCAAGAATGTTTGTGGCAGCCCTTTTTGTAGTGGCTAGAAACTGGAAACTGAAAGGATGCCCATCAATTGGAGAGTGGCTGAATAAATTATGGTATATGAATGTTATGGAATATTATTGCTCTGTAAGAAACAACCAGCAGGACGATTTCAGAGAGGTCTGGAGAGACTTGCATGAACTGATGTTGAGTGAAATCAGCAGAACCAGGAGATCAACAACAAGATTATACCATGATCAATTCTGATGGACAAGGGTTGATTCAGATGGGTTCCAATGATCTGGAGAGAGCCATCTACACCCAGAGAGAGAAGTGTAGGAACTGAGTATGGTTCACAACATAGCATTTTCACTCTTTTTGTTGTGCTTATATTTTATTTTTTTTTTCTGGTTTGATTTGATTTTCCTTGTGCAAGATAATTGTATAAGTATGTCTGTATATATTGGGTTTAACACATATTTCTACCATGTTTAATATCTTGCCATCTAGCGGAGGGAGTGGGGGGAATTGGAACACAAGGTTTTGCGAGGGTCAATGTCAAAGAATTATCCATGCATATATTTTGAAAAATAAAAAGCTTTAATAAAAAAAAATATATTTATAGAGTATAGCTTCCAGGTCCCCTGGAAATCCACCCTGGCTCCCCTGTGTTACACCATGCTTGACCGGAGGGTCAGATCAGATTACTCCCCTACCTCTCTCTTGTCCAGCTGACCTCCTACCATCCTCACCTGGGGTCCCTCCCAAAATCCAATCATTCCTGCACAAAATCTCAGCATTGAGCTAATCTTATCTAACACCAACTGAGGAATCCCTGCTGCTTCAGCCTAACAGCCCATCCACCCTACTTGTGCTGCCCAATACCCATGACCTCCCCTCCCATTTCTCAAACCTTCTCTTTGCCTCTGATCACAGAAGCATCCTCCTTCTTCCTCACCACTTTTCCCCTCTGCCTTCCTCTAGGGCTTTACTTCAACAGTCCAGAGAATTAGGGATGTGGATGCAGTCTGGCGGCACCACAGTGGATAGAGATCTAGAGATCCAGAGTCAGCAAGACCCGAGTTCAAATTCAGCCTCAAAAACTCATCAGCGGTATGATCTCAGGCAAAGCACAATCTACAAGAGAAGGAAATAGCAAACCAGTCCAGTATCTTTGCCAAGAAAACTCCCCTCTGGCACCACAAAGAGTCGGACATGACTGAACAAGAACCACTGAGAGAAGACAAGAGGGGATGCAAAGTATCCCAAGATTTGAAGGTTTGTTCACTGAGAGAAGGATTAGACTTAATTCTGTCTGGGCTCAGAGAAGGACCAAGTGTCATCCTTAAGGAAACAGATGTGGATCCAGCTGAATGAAGAAATTCTGGGCAACTGGAACTGTCCGATAATGGAATGGGTTGGTAGAAAGCCAAGAGTCTGAATTACTGTGATGCTTCTCAGAGACCTCCTATGCAAAGATTTTTTGTCTACTACTACTAAATGGAGACTCAGATTAACAAGCTCTTTTCAGAGTGCAGACATCCTGAAGGGTTTTTATATAAACTACTTTGACTAGATGATATCCTAATCTCTGGCTGAGGGGAATCCCAGGGAGGGTATGGGAACTTTGAATGGGAGAACTACCATAACTAATGCTTAGGGAAATTTGAGAGGTCAGGTAAAGGTAGAAAGCAATAGCAAGGAGCTTTAGATAAACAGGGGGGGGGGGCATGAAGAACTTTGTTATTGGCCAGGGAGGATTGTCTGGTGGGGACAACAGAAAAAGCTAAATGAGAAGGTGTAGAGGGCCAGTATTGAATAAGTCCATCAACAGCAAGAGTCCTCTCGAGAGCTGCTCTCTGTTAGGGCAAGTGAGTCATATTGGCTCACCATCCCCCTAACGTTGAATTATAAACACAAGCTTGATAAATTTAGGGTAATCTTGGTGGAGAATGCTTGCATCAGGAACAAAGCATTTAAACTATATTATTAAGCCCTTAACAATGAATTAAAGGCATACTTGAGGTAAATACATTAATATGACAACATTGATGAGCATCTCAATTATGCTATTTACAGTTCTAGGTTGATAAGTACCTTGGTATTGCTAGTTAAAGTGGATACTGACATGTCCAAGTACGGATTGTGCATTAATCCTGGAAGGTATATAATGTCAGCTAAAGGTAGCTAATAATAATGTCATGCTAGCTTAAAGGGGCAGCTAGGTGGCTCAGTGGATAGAGCACCAACCCTGAAGTCAGGATCAAATGTAATTTCACTCAGCACTTCCTAGCTGTGTGACCCTGGGCAAGTCACTTAACCCCCAATGCCACAGCAAAAAAACAAAAAAACTATAAACCCTGGCCCTCAGATATTCATTTCAGATTCATACTATCAGCTTTCACTGGAGCTGGACTCCAACAAGGAGCCAAAGACAAATACTTTGCAATGAGGGCCCACAGCCTAACTGTGCTGAGGAGGAGAGAACGTTATATTTCCTGAGGTTCCATCCAGTCCTGAGCATTGGCCAAAATTCTAGGTTTGATCATGAAGTAGACAGGTCAGTTAGTTTATTCACTTCCAAGGTTACTGACCTCATGGTGACCTGAACCAGGAGCCTCACCAATGTGGGCACCAAAGCGGCCGTTCTAATCAAATATGACTTCAGAGAAATCCTCTTGAAGTATATGCCCACTGGGCCCATTGCCATCCAGACACATAGGACACAATGTTCCTCATTAGTTCTTAGAGGGCAGACACTAAGGACTTCCTCATGGTTCAGGAAACTCATGAAGTGCCAAATACACCACCATAAACACCCTGGATGCTCATTAACCCCTGGCTCTAAGGACTAGCACAAAGGACCAGATAAGAAATGCTGTGGCCTGGGGCCAAGGAATTAAGCAGGGCTCCCTGATGTGGGCCCCACACCACCACAACCCTCAATTTCTGGGCTGTTTTTATAATAAAAAAATTAATTAGAATCAACAAAGAAGCCTCCCCAAAGTGGCTTGTATTAGAAACTATGACTCTATTATGTAACTTCATATATTCCCTAGAAATATTCCATTTGACTTGACAGTACCCACAATCTCCTGCCTAAACTCTTGTATGGATTTTGTTCATGGATGTTTTTTCCATGTCATTATTACAATCCTCCCTTAGCCCCAGATAAAAGCCCTCTGTAGAGGTCAGACGGAGCCCAAATGGGATGCGGTGGCCATGTACTACATCCCGCCATCAGTCTTCCAGGAGGGGCTGATCCGTACCCTGCTCGGGGTTCTGAAGTCTTTCAAAGGCACCCTCCTTTACAGTGTAGTCAATGTATACACTGTTCCCCTGGCTCCATGTCTCACTTTGTCCATTCTCCCTTAGTTTCCAGTTCTTTGACATCCTGGAGTTGCTAAATGTTTGTCTAAGTGGGCCCTAGCCCTCTTTGATCTCTTTTGTGTCTTTTGGCAATATTATCATGGGGTCAAAGGGTAAGCCTCTATTTCAGAACCACTAGATAGCTTGAGAAACGTCATGGGACCATTACTCTAGTCTTGGTAAATGTTGCCCAAGATCACAAAAGCACAGCCTGGTTTCTGACCCTTGGTCTTGGTTCAGAATCTTGGCTGGGATCCTGACTGGAGAGAGCTGGGTGTGGAGGTGAGGGGGAGTCAGAGTGCTTCCTCTCCACCTCCACTTGCCCCATTCTGCTCAGATTTCTCAACAAAGAGCTCTGGGAGCCCTTTCGGAGGTTACTCGGGGGCCCTGCAGTTAGCCATGCGTGTGCCGCATGCCCCCCAGATGAAGAGCAGGCCGCAGCATCTCCCAGTTCTGCTGGAGTGCAAACCCCGGCGCTGGGGCCCCACTTAGTAACTCACCTTCTCTTTGGCAATGAGAAGTATGGGGAAAAGAAGGCTGGTTATGGATGATATCAGGGTCATGCAGTCACATGGGAAAGATGGAAATAGGCTTGACTAATGGCATGCTAGCATGATGTCTGTATCAGCAGGAAACAACCAGTGTCACAGCGGAGAGGGCCTTAAGAGGCCTAGTGCACCTCCCCAATCCCCTCCAGGAGGGGACCCATCAAGGTCACAGCTAGCAGCCAATGGCAGGCCTGTGAGAAGCTAGGTCAGGGATCCTTTCCTGTTACTCTTTAAGTCGGGAGTTTTAATCTGGGGTCTAGGAACTATTTTTTTAAAGTATTTTGATAACTGTATTTCAAAATAATTGGTTTCCTCTGTAATGCTGCGCTTTTTGTTTTATGCATTTTAAAATATTATTTTGAGAAAGAATCCCTATAGAATAAACAACACAAAAGAGATTAAGAACCTTGACTGAAGTACATGGCCAACCAGCACGAAGGAAGACATCGATGGCCTTTCTCTTAAGTCATCTTCTCCATAATAAAGACTTCTAACATTTCTTCTATAGGGAAACATGTTTTTTTCTGCCCGTGGAATACTTCAGTGAGGAGCTCCCATCCAGAGTAATCGTGAGCCTGGCCGGTGGATCTGGCTCCTTTCACAAGGTCTTTCTTACAAAACACATAGGGCTAGTCACAAGCTCCTCGAAAGGCCAAGGGGATCCCGGGGATCCCCTCCAATTCTGTCAGTTGGTACATTGGGGGAAAAGCCTTTGGAAAACGTTCTTATAAACAGAAGCCATTGAGCTGGAAGCTTCAACTTGTTGGCCTGGCATTCAAAGCCCTTGACAGCTGCACCATCTAGCATATTCCCATAATTTTCCTGCTGAGATATCCGAGTTAATTAAACCGTTTCCCTTGCCCCACACAGGCAGGTCCCTTAGCGACCCTGTCTACTCTCTTTAGTTTAAAGCAGACCTCCCGGGGTCCATAGCTCCAATGCCACCTTGTCTACAAACCCTCTCATCTGCCCCACTAAAAATGAGTCTTCCTAGCATTAGGACCACTGCTGCAAAGCACCCACTGGGATCACTGTGAGGTCACCTCCTGTGGCCTGGATGCTGGTGAGCCAGGCCATGGGGCCGACAATCGGATGGTCCTACTGTGTGCTGAGTGAGCTTCCCAATACTGCTCAGAGACCTGAGAGAGCCACAAGAGAAAATGTCCCTCTTCTCCAAGGGAGCTCCTCAGGCTAGGACTGTCCCTATGCCCTGGTGGAGTCAGTGCCCACACCCATCTCTGGAAGTACTGGAAGCTGGTCATAAGCCTGCCCAGATCCAGCACTGAAGGGTTGGGCAGAGTAAATGGGAGGGCAGCAGCAAAGGGGAAAGGGGACTCTGGCTGGCATCAAGAGCCTGTGTGACCTTAGACAAGTCCTCAGAGGTCCCTCCCAGTTCTCAGTCTAGGAAAACTACAACTCTTCCCAGTCTATCTTTCCAGGCCGATGACAGTCCTGACTCACTCTCCCTGGTCCGTGTGAGGTGCTCCACACGCACCGAGGTCCTTCTCCCCACTCCTTTCCCTTGTGATTCTCTGAGGTTTTCCCTGGTCCCTCCAGGACCTTACAGCACTACTTTCCCCTAACCCCCATTATTTTATTTGTACTTTGACCATATTTCCATTTACTTATCTGTGTAGGGATTAAGCTCCTGAGAGGGGAAGTCTGCTTTTGTTCTTGTATTTCCAGAACCAGCCCCATACCAGGCACTTAATAAACACTCAGGTATTTAATCTACATCTAGATGTGACTGAAGATCAGGATCTTTCCAAAGGGGATTCTCCCCTCCTCCCCCCAGAGGGCCTCAGCCACCACCTGGCCCCTCCAGCAGCCGCCTGCCGATTAGCCAAGGTCAGCAAATTCAGTCCCAGTCCTCTGGCTTGGGCGACTTTCCTTTGCCTACTCTCTGCCTGAGCATGGTAAAGTCCAAAGGAAACAGTTTTCTGGCCTGTGCCCAACTTGAAGAGAGCCATTTTTAACTTTTACCAGCTGTCCTAGAATCTGACCGTGGGCCAATTTTGCCACATAAGGCAGCAAAGAGCAAAATGTCAGACGGGGGCTCACCGTCATGTGCTGGTGCAGTGTATCCAGGGGAAGAGACAGGAGACTTGGGCCCTCACCTCCCAGCTCAGTGACCTTGGAACAACCTTGATGCGGTCTTCAAGTCTCTGGAAGTTGGTCCTGTGGGAAAGGGGGCTCCCCCAAGTCCCGCCTGACTTGGTGAGCAGACAGGAAGCCAAGAGCTAAGTAGAAAATTACAAGGTGATCTCCACCTGCAGAAAACTTCCTAAATGATCAGATTGGCCAGGAGGGGCATAATGGGCGGCCTCCTACTGAATGGCCATTTCTCTTCAGGTAACCCCTAGGGTTCCTCCCAACTCAGAGCCGGCTGTGAAGCTCTCCGACGCTCAGCCGTATGTGAGACTGGCTGAGATGACCCACTTCTAGGCCCAAGTGGTCCGGCTCTGGGACAGAATGCATGCTACTGATGGGTGGAGTGCATGGAGGGAAGAGCCCAAGCAGAGGGAAGCCCCAGACCAAGCTGCAAGCCTCAGGATCCATTAATCATTTATTAAACATCTCCCATGTTCCAGGCACTCTCCCGGGAGAGCAGGCAACAAGGCCCGAGAGAACGGTCAACATGCTCTACAGAAACCAAGAGACCACATGGGGTGTGGAGGGGGCAGAAAATTAGGGAAAGCCACACACACAAAAGGAGCCCCCCAACCTGAGCCTTCTGGGAAATGGCCAGGGTCGGCCCATGAGAACAGACAGAGGAGGCACGTCAGGTCTCAGGAAGACCTTGGCCACATTCAGTGCCCAGAGTGGCAGGCAGCCAATGGAGGGGTGGGCTCCCAAGCAGAAAAGTCCTGCCCTCACCAGCAGTTGCTGGTAATCACAGCCGCCACCAGAGCCACGTTAATCACTCCACCTCCCACAGACATCCCCTAACATTTCCCCCTGCACGGAGGCAACCTTACCTGTGAGGGCCGAGTACTGGGGAAGGTGGAGGTAAAACCTGGTTCCTGACCCCTTGGTCCTGCCCTCCCCCACCCCCAGCCCACTATAAAATATGATTCAGAAGAGAGGTTAAAAGAAAGGGGGGAGCAGATTCCTTCAGAGCAAGTTTCCTGGAGAAGACAGAACTCAGGATCTGAGGGGGGCTTACAAAGATGGACAGAGGGGAGCTGGAGACAGGAAAGCAGAGGGCTCATTTGGGTGGGGGTCTGGCCACCAAGGTCTGCGTGCATATGCACAGAAAGAACAGCCTAGACTTGTGGTCGGGAGTGGGGTGGCTCCCCGTCTACATAATGATAGCCTGGGCCAGGGCAGCGGCCCTGGGAGCAGAGGGGGGCTGCGGGGAGTGGCAGGGCAAGGCCCTCATTTCAAGAGACCCTGCAATTCTCTGGCGAGAGTGGTGAAGGGGCCGGCCCGTGCCAGCTCAGCCGCCACTGCCCCAGCCGTTACTCCCAATTTATAACAGCAAAGACAAGAGCCCTGTGGCGGGCAGGGTGGGGAGGCCATTGCACAGACTTCAGGGCATCAGTCATGCTGCTTTTTTTCCCTTTTTACTCTTTGAAAATACTATTTGTTATATGAGTTAGCTCCCTGGGAGGGAGAGGGTTACTGAGGGAAACTGGTGATGTGAAAAACGAAAGCTATCAAGGAAAATGTTTAAAAAGGAAAGTGTGGGGGCTGGGAGTATTTCTAGAAACTGGGCTAGAGAAGATCCATGTCTACAAATACAATTTAGCACAGTGCCAGGCCCAAAGCAGTGACATCCCCCACCCCCCACTGGGAAGCACTTCTCTCTCAGCGCACTGTGTGGAGAACACTGAGAGAAAAGGAGACCAACCTAGAACTTTTAGACTGGATCTGTAACCTGTCTTCCAACGTAAATATTTTATTTCTAAAAAAGGATGAAGGTCAATGTTGGGGGAAGGTTATTCACCGTTCCTTATATCTGAATAGCCCTGTTACACACATATAAAGGGCATGTCAAAGGCTGCTTCCTCCTCCCCGTCCCAGCCTGCCCTGACACATCAGTCCCATCCCGTTTTTCTCTCCCCAATGCCTTCTCTATCAGACACAAAACATCCTCTGTGGAGCTTCCAATCTCCTGCAGCCCAGAACACAGAACTCTGCCTGGATTGGGCACTTGGATTTAGCTCCAATAGATCCCAGGACCGGGGGGGCGGGGAAAGCTAGGAGCAGCAAAGGATGCTTGCCTTGTGGAGGGAGCAGCTCCAAGAAAAGGTGTCTCTGGGTAATCTTCCCAAGCCAGGGGCTCACTGAACTCAGAGTGCCTCCCTTTCATCAAAACTAGAAGGGACTCCTAAACAAATAGCTAGCCTAGACAGCAATTTGGACTGACTCCCCGACCAACCTGTGCCTTCTGACCCAGTGATAACACTACTAAGGCCCATGCTCCAAAGAGATCCAAGGAGAAATGTATAAACTGAGCATTGTGTGCAAAAGTCTTGTCAGCAGCTCTTTCTGTGGTGGCAAAGAATTAGAAACCAAAGAGCACCCACCCACTGAACAAGTTACAGGACACAAATGTGAAGAGTGCCACTGTGCAATCGGGAATAGGGAAGGGGATGGATCCAGAGAAATCTGGGAAGGCCTGTATGAACTGATCCAGAGTAAAGGAAGCAGAAGTGGTAGGACAACGTACACAATATCAGCAATGCCATACACACATGACACCTCTGAAACACTTGGGAACTCCAATCAATCCGATGACCAACCACGATCTCTGATTTCACAAAGAAATAAAGCTGCCCACCGGCTGGGAGGTGATGGATAGATGGAACTACATTTCCCGGGGGCCATGGTCAATGTGGAAATCTGTTTTACTTGACTATACAAGTTTGGAGAAGGGATTGGAGGGAGAGAAGGTGGGAAATAAAATTCAGGGGAAAAAATGGACCTTAAACAGCATCTGACTTTAAGCTACAAGCACATTATAAATGTTCTGTTTAGCCTCACTTTTACATCATGTGAGAATAAGTTTTTTTGTTTTTTTTTTTTTCATTTTTACAGGTGCCACAATTGAGTTTTGGTTAATGAGCATTTGCCCAAGGCCACACACTGGCTAAATCAGTGCTGGAGAACACAAGGTTCCAGATTTCCAGCTTGTCTCCGACACCGACAGAACACCAAAATAATAGTTATCACATGACATCATCATAAAATCAGAAAATGTTTGCACTGGAAGACAAGTTACAGATCCAGTCTAAGCCTGCCTAGGCTAAAGAGGTGCTGTGGCTTCCACCAGACTCCCCAGATAGGGAAAAATGTGCCTCAGGGCCGGCTGTGAAAGCTACAGGGGGGACCCCAACTCGTTTCTCCTCTGTCCAGTGTTCCCACTTTCCCCCCAAAGTAAGACATTCCCGCTCATCAAGGATCCAGAACCTTGTTCTGGATGCCTCGGCTACCCTGTACCTGGTCAAAAGCTCTCACCTGAGGACAAGCAATACACACCGGATCTCCTAACACTTGCCACACACTGGGCAAGGATGAAGGCACCATTGCCCACATTCAGCCAGAATCAGCAGTTCCAAAATTCGAGAAAGGAAAAAGTCTTTCTAAGGCTCATTCTTGCCAAGCATATTCAGTCATTCTTCAGGGAACACTTATCACAAAGTAACTAATTAGCAAGGGAAAGATGCCTCCATACCAAGAAAAGCCCAGGAGAGGCACTAAGGATGCTGGGGAAATGGAAGACCTGAGAGGATCACTCGCCCCTGCCCTCCACATCAGCAGCCCACCTACCCACGCTGGGCTCCCCAGACATCAGACTTCATATGGCTCTTCCAAAACTTTTATCCCACTTCTTATCTTTTGTTACCCCATTTTCTCACTCATTTCTCTACTGTGATTACTGAGTTTAGTGCTTTCAAGTGCTACCAGGCAACATTAAGCCTCTTCTGACAACATGGAGCACAAAGATAAGCCTCGGAAGAGTCCCAGAGGTTGGGAGGAATGAGGCACTCCCCACCACTTACTAACTGGCTCCTACAGGCCTTGGTCTTAATGGCTATGGAGACACTTGCTCGAAATGCTTGGGAGGCAGGCAGGGCCCAAAGGAGCTCCTGCTGCCCCACCCGTGTCTCAGAAGCTCACGTCTCCCTCGAGGTTCACCCTCAGCATCCCCTTCTCCACTCCACTTTCCTGAGCCAACAGCTAGTGTCCTCAGCCACAAATTTATCAAGCAGTTCTTCCTCTGTAAATCAATATACACACTTGTGAGTTGTCCTACCCCTTTTCCCCACCCCATAGACTCTATGCTCCTTGAGGAGCAGAGACTGTTTAATTTGTCTTCATATTCCCAATACCTGATACAGAGGTTACTGAAAATGGTTTTTGACTGATGGATAGCAGGCCACCTATGAATTGGGGGGGGGGGGAAGGAAAGCAAACTCAGACTATTCTTAAGAGACATTTAAACAATCAGCAACTCAGAAATCTGCTCTTCAAGGCCCATGAGGCAGAGGTACAAGGATGTCCCCATTTTCCAGCTGAGAAGACTGCGGCCCAGAACAAACCAGCTAATAAACAGAGGAGCTAGGATGTGACCCCAAGTTTGAGAATCCTCATTAAATCCCATGGTCCCACAGACTGTAAGTGGTAGACAATGAAAATAGGCAGAGATGTTCCTAGTTACCAAGCCCAATAATTGCCAACTTTTCTGAGTGGCCCGTCTTTCTTGTACTGTGGGGCAAGAGAATCAGGAAAAGATGTTGGCCCTTTTTCCCATAGTATGTGTTGGTTCAGGCCTGGAATCATCTGAGAAGTCAGAAGGTCACAGAATAAGCCTGAATAAGGCCTCCAGGGGTCTATTTCTCAGAGGGCTTTCCTCTTGTTTCTGTAAACTGGTATGTGACCACTTTGCACAAAAACAGGAAAGCTGCCTGTGGCCTGAAAGCTGTCCCAAGCAGCTTGGGCTCTGTACCCACTGGGGCTGTCTGTTTAAAGCCATCTCTGTGGCCGGTGGCACTGTCCAGGTGCTGCCAGGCTGGGGGCACACTGTGTAGTCCTGTATCGTTCCCATAGGACAAACACTGGAACATCGGGTCATTTCAAGGGTCCTTATACCAAGCAGGGATTCTGACAGCCTTTTGGGCTCTGCCATCAACTAGCAGGCCAGCTTAGCAGCCCAATGAGGGCCCCTCCTCTTCTTCAGGTGGGACATGATCCCACGAATGGGGAGGGCAGCAGGGAATCCCCTCCACCAGCCTTCCCTTTCTGAGATCCGGGGCTTCGTGATTCACGCGGGGCGCTGGGCTGGAGAGGGGGCACGATTGTGTGCTCTTGGCTCAGTCACAGCCGCTGACGGAGTGGGGAAGCCCACGAAGCCCGACCTGCAGCGTAGACGATGGGAAAGCCGAAGGCCCCACGCGTGTCTTGTGTCTCCACCCCCCCCCCAGATGTCCAGGCCTCCACAGCGCCTCATACTCTCGCGCGGACCCCACAGGGGAGCGCTCCAACGTCCTGCCGGGGTCGAGGGGCAGCTGGACCTCAGGCCTCAGTTTCCCCAACTGTCTCAAGGGAGAAGGGCAGCCCGTACCCGTGACCTTGGGCGGGCCGAGGCCGCGGTCGCCCGGTCACCTTGTCCTCACCTTGAGGCCGCGGGCAGCGCTGACCCACACCGGCCCACACCGGCCACGATACCGAGGGGAGGAAGAGGAGAAAGAAGGGCCCCAGACTCCCCCAAAGTAGCCCAGCCCAGCCCGACACTAGCCCCGGGGCCGAGGCGGAGGCGGGGACGCCCTTGCTGACCTCGGGCGCCCGGCCCGGCCCAGCTCGGTCGGCCCGCCAGTCTACACGCCTCGCTGGGCTAGGGGCGGGGCCGCCTCCCTCCCGCCTCGGCTTCCCGCCCGTCACCCCGCGGCTGCC